>CAAKHD010004578.1:9518-24619 GCA_901007705.1 Fistularia tabacaria
CCTGCAGCTGCCAGCCTGAAGACATTTGTATAGACATATACTCTCCCTCTCCTCAGGGGCAAGCCAGCTGATCCTACACCATTTCATTTTCCTCCTTTACTGAGATGGCAAATGGCTGACTGTTTTTTAACATCTTCATTTCATGCTTTTTGGCAGCATAATTGAATAAGTGCTCGTACTAACCTTTTGCTGTTTAAAAGCAGCAAGAAATAGGATCGGCATTCTCCAATATTTTCCTAATAGGTCATATGATGAATATGTAACACATATGAAAAGTCACGATTGTGTCATACCACAGTTTTCCAAAATGTGCTGTTGCTCCAGCTATTATGAATGGTATGCAATACTTCTCAAATCTTAAATTACAGTACTGCATGTCAAAATCCCTAACGTTCGTAAATCACAAAGGATATTTAAATCCAGTGAGCTGGAGCACTTAGGGATCTACACTCAAGAGGAGAAAAAGAAAAAGCTTTTTTTTTGCTGTTTTGCTGTTTGCTGCTTTTTAGATAGTAAATACAGAAAAAAAAGGAAGACCCAAAAGTAGAGGTTTTGCATCAATCGATGATATATCTTGAATTTTCATGTGAAAAATTCATTAGTTATCCATCAATACATTAGTATTTTCTGATACAATAAAAATATTTTTACTGATTAGAAAGGATCAGATCAGATAATGGATATTGGTTGTTTTTTTTAATTGTTTTACTTCAAAAGTTTGCACTCATTGAAGGTTGTCATCTACAAGCTATATTGAGACACCACTTTTGTGCAAACCACGATAAAAGGCAGTTTTTCCAGCAACAGCTGGACGGCCAAATAGGTTACAATGGGAGCAATTGAAGTGCGTCAATACACCACCTCCAAATCTGTTCCCTCTGTTCCCTGAAAAGAATTGAATGCTATCAACATCCAAGAACAATATAGAAAAGAAGCATGTATTGAAGAGACAGCAGTTTAATAAAGATGGTGTGGGAGTTGGAATACTTACTAAAATCTGTCACGTTGTTATAAGTCCATGTTCTTTTAATTTCAACAAATGTACAAAATATCTATCCAAATGACTGGAGGTTTCCTGTACATTTATTGGCTTATGGCAAGACTAATGGACGCTCAGACTCAGAGGAATTACATCAAAACTGACACAGACTCACAGCAGGCGACAAGCTTTACAACATTTTGAAAACTGGGCAAATTGTGGCCTGAATGAATTCATGCCCAGTCAAGCCAATAAAATACACCCCATTATTTACAAGACAAAATGAGACAGACTTCACCAGGCTGTGTTCACGAAAGCAGATTTGATCACACCATGTACATCAAATCCCACCAGCAGTATGTAGCAAGACAGCTCACAATTGTTAACACGGATAGCATTTGCCGATACTATCTTCTTGGCACAATTGTTGAACTGCAGAGCTAGGCCTGAATCAAACAAAGATGAGATATGATGCAGCATGCTTGGATCTCTCCTTATGAGAGGTGAAGGGAGGCTGTCAAAGAACAAAACACACATCCAGTATCTTGCCTCCACTGCTTTCTGGGATAGGCTGAGAAAAAAAAGGGTGGGAGGGAGCTTGCTTCATTTCTGCCAGTGTGCCCTGTGCGTGTCAGTCCAATATCTTAAAACAACACATGCAAGGTTTTGCTACAGCCAATTACCCAGCTCTTGGCAGAGGAACTGAAAAACACCTTCAGAGAACAATAAAGAGAGCTTGGCATGTTGTGCGTGCTGTCAGTAAGTGCTGACAGATGAATATGCAGCACTTGAATGGCCCATCAAGAGGGCGAACATTGCTCCTTTGTTTGTCGCATTAATTTTTTCCACATAACAGCTAGATATGCAAGGAAAATGTTGTGGAAAAACTATGAAGGCAAAAGTTACATCATTTGATCTGTTCTGTAATTCTGTTTATTGTGTAATCTCTGTAGAAATGATGAAGATATCAATTAAGATATAATGATACGGCAACACGGCTGTGTGTCTGATGATGCTTACAAGCAGACATTTCACCATTTAGTGATCTCCCTCAGAGCCAACATTATTTCAGTGTGTATGAAACCCCTGAGCAGACCGTTCAGTAAATTAGCCAATAACCTTTCTTCGAGATATCCTACCCTTGCTGAAAGTAAAATGTCTCTTTGAATACAGGTTTTCCACACCAATGACATGTTATAGCATCATCTCACACTGCAACATACAATGCCTCAGTGCACACCCAGGAGTAGACTGAGACTCGTGAACATTTTACAAGGCAATCAGCTTTTATCAAAATTCATGATGAGGGAGAGATCTGAGGATGGCATCTAGGTGAAAAACAGCAAGAAGCCATTTGAGCACAGCATGTAAACATTGAATTCCTGAGCATGTGTATTTGCAAATCAGCCAACAAAGACATGCCAGAATGTGGCGTGAGGGGATTTTCCTCTATCGTCTGTCCTTCCTCTTGCTGCATATTACTCAAAGGAAGCTGCCATTACTCAAACACACATTAGTCTTTAAAAGAAAATAGCACAGCTATTAAATTTCTCTCATGATTACTCTGCTGTAACCACAGGCAGCCAGCTAGATTAACATTCGATGGACGGGGTGTGTCACTGGATATGTGATTCAAAGTCATTTTAACTACTGCTTCCATGGAGATAAAATTGAAACACTATAAAACACTCCGACCTCCTCTCACCCCTGAACTAACCAGATAATGTGTAGGATGGGTTATTATTTCTTTTTTTATAATGAAGACAAATCATCAGCGTGGCATAGTGAAACATTACGCTGAATGATACTGTGGATGATACTGTGGATTATTAAAAAGTATTAAAAAAAAGGCCACGTGAAGGACTCGTGAATAACAAGATAAATAATACTAAACAAATGTTAGGGTCAGTATAACACAGTGTTTGGTTGACTATGATAAAATTAACCTCTTGGCTAAAGATCTTCAAGGCACAGGAGTATTAAAGTGCTTTTCAGTTGTTGCTGTGCCTCAATAGCGATCAATGTAAAACCCGTTATGGTGGATCTCTGTAACCAACATGAAGGTTTATACTTCAAGCTGATCAACCGCTCAGCAAGTAGCAGTCACAAAATTATCTCATGTCCCATAATAAAGATAAAATCTGAGGCTCTAATAAGGCTCATCTAGGTGTATCATATGGAACTTTACTTCTAAGATTTTAGAGGAACGATTGCATTTAAGGAATTTATCTGTTCGTGTATTACTGCTGTGGATCCTCCATAAAGTCTCTCTGAGCATGTGGATATAAGCATGTTTCCTTACATAAATCTCATAGAACCTTCATTTTAAAGTCATAAATCACTGGGCTATGCAGCCTGTGAAATTCAAGGGCCGTGTGATGGCAAGTAAAATATTAAAATGAACTGCTCACATTTAAAGGCAGTCTGTAATTGTAAGCTTCTTCACTCTGGTTACATTTTGTTAACTTCAGGGAACACCACAGTCCTCCAGATTACTCTTATCTATCACAAGTGAATATAATGAAGATAGATTATTATTAGTGTTCTTACTGGTGAGGATATTTCCACCATTCCACTATATTGTAGTTTTGGATTGCCATCCTACTCTTCAGTCTCATTGCCATGGTGAGAAAGACATCCATTTCCAAGGACTGTACTGAACTCAGTTAATCCATCAATTCCTGCAGCAAGCCCCAAACTAAGAACTTTTAAAAGCTGATCTGCAGCAGGATGCACCCATGCAAGATTCTCAGTGCCTTACAGAATTACAGCAACTTATCAACACAACTAAATGGACCCCGAGTCAAACAAATACTATACAGATATGAGCGAATAAATGAATGAAAAGCCATGTAGCAAAAGCCCCTATGGGTATAGTTTTAAACAAATAAAACCACAATAAATTTGCACACTGTATTTTTGAGACTGGTGTTGGTTTGACAGGGGGAACAAAATTCATCAACTGCTCAGTTGATGGCTCCAATAATACATTTTTGAGATAAGGATAAATCATTCAAAACATATTTTAGATGCAGACTTTAAAAAGATTTTGCATGAATAAAGCAATGCAAAGGTACTCAGAGGGTGACTCTCTTAAATAAATAACTGTATTAAAGAACATCTTTCACCACATAAAACACCACACATTGTTTCATCATTTCATCTTAGTCTTGCACAAAGTCTGTTGACAGAGTGAAATATATTGTTTTGAACTCCATATTCAAAGCCATGGTTGTATGTTGTAGCATACATAATTTCTATTCGAGTGGCCAACCTGCCACATTATGCGGAGTCTTTTAATGTGCACTACAAAAGTCCACAATCCCTGTAACAGGTTGAAAGGGCACAGCGCAATATATTCTAATCATATCAGTATGGCTGCTATTTGTTGGAGAGCTGAAAAAATTGCTTTCCAGCTTACATGTACTGTGTAATTTTTTGTCTCGTATTCACATAGGATGGTCGGTAGCAGTGGCAGTTGAAATTCAGGCTAAAGTTCATCTTGGATATTTGATAAAGCTATTGTGATAAATTGTGACACAACATAGAATTTTGGACATGTCAGTTTTCAATAAAATAAGTTGCACCCTATAAAAGTGCTCTAAAAATACATGGGCCCCTAAAACCCACATTTGGATAACAGTGTTTGACTCATTAAAGACAAAATGGTGTGTGTCAGTACTCCACAGAATTCATATTGTGTCCTGCTTGGAACTTGCATAACCTTTTCCTTAGATGGTGTGGATCAGTAGGTTTTAGAAAAAAAAAAAACATCCTCTAGAATTTGTTCTTGTCCTTTTGGTACTGATTCCCGTTACGCAGCAGCTTTGGGACATTTTTTCAGTTTTTGTTTGCAAAATAAAAGTGACAGTCACAACAAAGTGGAGGAGTGGGCGGGGCTTCCATGTGCTGAACTAGTGTGCTCATTGGAGCAGAGCTTATGAAGGAGCACTGAAGGGAAGGGAGTTTTAAGCTGTCTAAAATATTAATAACCTTTCTTCGGGGCGACGAACTAAAGCTCCGGCACCACTGCCATTTGTGTCACAGACACAAAGATCCACTTTGTAAATTAACATGAATGTAAATTGTGCTGTATTTTGAACTCCAAGAATTCAAGTGAGTCCTCTGGTACAACTCTAAAAGTTTGGATGCAGAATTTCCTAACTGTGTGCAATATCGCATAATAAAGCCACCACAATGATAACCAGCAACTTTTAACGCACTACTTTTGAAGCCGCAGTCACTGCCACACAATTGCTCAAATGTTTGAACTAATCTGACTGCCAGAGCAGAGGAGTAATCATGGCAATTCTGCCAGATCTATTTGTTGAAAATGTCTCCTGTAATAGTACAAGACCCACGTAATTGTTTTGAACCGTCAATATGTGCACCATTCTAGATTGTGTGGTTACCTAAAGCAAGCCCCGAGGGAGCTCGAAAATTAACGAAAAGACGAATAATAATTTAACTTTGTCTTGAACACAAAGACAGCAAGATAGCTTTGGTAGCTAACGTTTACATGAGCTAATGACAATAGGTTGAATGGGCTCAGGCTAATCCCCGGAAAACACACACACTACAACTGAGAGTTCAAAATGACAAACTCTTCCTGCGGAGGCGTTGAACAGCTCCGTGCATCTAAATATTAAAACGACTGAAATAAAAGAAGGGACATCCTCAAACAGCTGTATCGGCTCTTTGGGAACCGGTGTCAACGAGCTGTTTGTATCCAGACATTACACCGTTCCTGCCTGGCATGTCCAATCAGTGCTAGTGTCTGCCGCTAGCCGCTAACATTACTTCGTGGTAACCTGCAACAGCGAGGGGCAAACAAGTATCAGCTAACCAGCTAGCTGATGCTAACTGGCAAATTAGCCAAATAGCTAACAAGCACTGGTTGACTTAACAGTCGAACGTTTACAAACAATCCCCTCATATGTCATCTCTTTCTCGTTTGCCAAAATGTTTGTCAAAATAAAAGAAGACAACTGATTGAATCTCACAGCACTTACCTTAAAGAGCGTGATCTACAACATCTGTGATTTGTTTGAGGAGAGACTGCAACAACAAACAATAGCAGCAGCAGCAGGGGCAATTAGCCAACGTTAGTTAGCCAAGTGTCGCCACTACAGAGAGTAGCACAACGGCTGCAGTGCAACCTGTATGTCTGCTCTTATGTAGCAAACGTATAACGGAACGGACCACGATGGATATAAGGCTGTCATAAATGATGAGCTTGAAAATAAACAGGGAGTAATCGTTGCCGGGATGCTCAGACTAGTGTGTGTAAGAGGCACTCAGCATGACAGCATCCTTCTTCATGTTGGGGTGAGAACAGTTGGGGGTTCTCAAAGTTCAGCCGGTAAAATATCGTCACCCACTGGCCGAAACTGGAAACATCCAAAGAGAGGAGGAGGAAGAGAGAGAGAGCGATAGAAGGAGAGAGAGTGAGAGAGACGGCGTGTTAGCGGCACTTACTCTGGGCTAAAATAGAATTGCCCTTGGGGGATTTCAGAGAACTACACCGTTGAGTGTGCGGATATTAAGACAGAGCTGTAGAGAGTTGTGAGAAAACAATGCGACAAGATTTAACAGCTTGGAATAGAGCAGTCCTCTCTGCGCATGCGCTCTGTGTCTGCCCATTCGATTGTATCTGCTTTTTTTCACAGCGCTTTCGAATCAAAGGGACATAAGCAGGGTCGACCGAAAACACGGATGTATTTCTAATGAATACAGATGGTACTCATGATAAAATGGGCGGGGGGAATGTTTATTCTTTTGCCTTAGACCCGTTTCCCACCTGTTCCCACTATAAACCATGTACATCGTCGGTATCTGTACGTTTCAGATTCCTCACTGAATAAAAGTCGAAGCACCTGAAAAAAATGTAACCAACTGAGAGTAAAACAACTAAAGTTTTTATCAGCAAAATGATGTTAATCATAATCATTTTAGATTTTAGATTTTAAACGGAAAAGTAGTAAACACACATGCACAAATAATGGCGTTGACGAGTATTTCATGTGCCGTCATTTGTACAGCAAATTGATGGTAAGCGCTCTATAAATAAATACATTTGTTATGCTCATTACATTGTAATGAGCATTATTATAGATACATGAAAGAGTATTTAAGCTTCTTGGGATGGGGAACCATTGTTAGATAACAGAATTAAAAGGTCAGCTGCACTGTACTGTAAGTGAATCATGTTGAATACACTTGATGTTCTCGCTTCATCATGTCGCGCTGTTTTAAATGGGAAATAGTGTATTGATGAAGCATGCTATTTTATGGAACAAGAATTATTCATCTGAATACCATATGAAGCTTTAAAATAAATGCAATGGAATAGAAAGTACAATATTCCTGTTTTCAATACAGTGGAGCGGGTGTATTATTTAGTACTTTAACTCATTTGAAGTGCCAGCACCTCAAAATTCGACTTACATACAAAGTACGTGAGTACATGTGCGCAGTTCCGACTAATTATGTTGACTTGGATTCAGTAATCGCTGCTGGAATCTTTACGATCATCTTTGTTTTGAATTCATAATCTCTCTTGGATGAAAAAGACATATAAGATTCTGGTGGTTGGGTTCTACACTGCTGCCTTGGTGAGCGAAAAGAATCGACCTAGAAGGATGCACTGCACATGTTTGACCACTGGGTGGCGCGACTGTCAAAGACAAGATATCCTCTATCACAGTGCTTAATGAACCCATATATCTCAACTTGTATCTCATTTAGTCATGGAGAAGAAGCCTGTTTAAGTATTCTGTACAACTGTATGAAAAATGTCCCTCCTTTTTGTTTCACCTATCAGCATCTGATGTCATGTTATGATATTTATATTAAATTCTAAGATGACTGGTTCTGTTTTTGTACAAGTGATTTGTAACACATCTCCTTAGTAACAGCTGAACAAGAGAGAGCAGGTTCCTGCGGGGCTTTAAGTGAATTGGGATGCACAGGCCAAGGTGGCGATCCCCCATGTTGTCAATCCACCAGTGAAAAGACCTTAATTTATATTGGCAAGCCTCTGTGCCAAGAGCTTGCATGGAGCGTCTGGATTCTTTTACCCAGGGGGACAGAAATGGCCTCCTGCAGAACTGGACTCGTATTTCTGCCTCCCAGAGGTACTCAGATTACATCTACTCTTTACACAGACAACAGCTGAAGAGACAGCTCGTAACTGGCTATGTTCACTTGTTAGGAGAGGAAGCTGAAATTGTGATTTATTTTTGTTAAATAACAAACTTGCAATGAGAAAATAGCAACATTTGACTGGAGATTCAAAAATCTATTTGATTTTCTGTTCAGTCAAATGATAACACTGAAGGGGTTCAAGAACATATTCCATCATAAAAAGCTACAAGTCCCAACATTCAATGTCCATCAAAAAATTCTGATAAGAAGTCGAGTATTTCAAACTATATTGTTTATTATAGTTCTGCCGACACTTACAGCAACACAATACCTTGTGAGATGCAATACATTGCACATACAGTACTTTCACTACTGCCTGAGGCAGAGTAGTACTACAGTTACAGTAGCTCAAATACTTTCTAGGGGGCCAAGGATCACTACCACTCACAAGAAGCTAAACAGAAGTCTTTCACACAGTTACACAGAAACCAACATAAGAGACCGACACTATCCAGAGGCTAAAGCATAGTTTGAAGATGAGCTGAACTGTGGCTGTAAGTGGAAGCTGCACTATAGCTTCTTCACATTACAGACCGAAGACTTGGACCTTGTATTTCTGTGATGTTCTCTCCATCTTCTCTCCAGGCATTGCAGGTGACCTAGCACGGCATTTTTTGTGTTGGGATTACTGATGAGCAATGAACACACAGAGGCCCATGGAGGACACCCAGCTCAGATAGGATGCCGGAAATTCTGGCCGGCAAAACGGGCCTTGGCTCCAAGCTCTTCTTCAATCCTACAACAGAGTGACAGTTTGTCTTGACTTAGTGCCTGATAACACCAAAGAACTTCTTTATAATGCTGTGCGCTAAACAATAAATGCAGATACCTGAGAGCTGTAACTATGTTACCACCCTTTTATCAAGAAATAAAAAAAGACAAGTGTATTTTAGGACTGAACTAACCTGAGCAGCTGGTTGTACTTGGCCAGGCGCTCAGATCGGCAAGGTGCACCTGTCTTGATCTGAAAAGCAGTTAAAGTAAAACAAAACTAGACACTTGAGCAACATTGGGGGGATAGTCAGTTATCTGCTTCAAACCTAACATGTCATCATGCTTAATGAATCCAGGCTGATGAGTTTTGACAAGATGTACCTGTCCAGTGCAAAGGCCAACAACAAGGTCGGCAATGAAGGTGTCCTCAGTCTCTCCAGAGCGATGGCTGACCATCACACCCCAGCCACTATTCTGGGCCATCTTGCATCTGAAAGAAGGGATACAGGTCTTGTTAGCCTGGTATCTCCTTGTTTACCACTGTAGATCTCAGGAATCTCAATGCCCAGTATTATGTTGCAGAAACTCACGCCTGCAGGGACTCCGTGACCGAGCCAATCTGATTGACTTTGAGCAGGAGGCAGTTACACGACTTTTCAGCCACTCCCTTGGCAATGCGTTTGGGATTGGTGACAGTTAGGTCATCACCCACCACCTGGATGTTAGTACTGGCAGTAAATTTGGACCACGCTTCCCAGTCATCCTGGTCAAAGGGGTCCTCAATAGATACAACTGTAACAGAGCAATGAGGGGTCAGTTATTCTCTGTGTATTGTATGTAATGTGATACCTACTCTGAGTAAGTCGTCTGACATAGCATAGAACCTAGACGAACAAATGACAATGGTGCTTCCCACAGGCTGAAGAATGTCACAATGTGGCCATCAGTGACAGAAATAAACTGCTAACTCTAGTAGTACTTTAGAGAATTAAGAAATGTTAACATTGATCAATATCTATCTACCAGTGCAAAAACAATCAGTCAATGACACCTGACAAATGAAAGGTTTTCATCACTGGTTCTTGTTCTCACGGACGCAATAGGTTTTAAAATGGACTCTCATTGTTCATTGTACAGTACAACACTGATAACTGAATCCAAACTGCAGCTCATCGAGTTATTGTTGTTCTTTTTTAAATCCTTAAAAGTTCGTCTTGGGGAGAAGCAAGCATTGAAATCAAGGAGAGAGTCGTATGTGTTAAATACACACCGGGATAATCATTGACAAAGCTCCTGTAGAGGTCGGCCAACTTGTCAGAAGAAATGTAGCGGCTTGGGTCATCAGGAGACTTGAAGTCCAGGTCATACTTGCCCCCCTTGTAGAACTCAGAGGCAGCCACATCCATGCCAATGACTATCTTGTCAGTGTAACCAGCCTTGCCGATGGCATTCTTCAGCAGCTCAAGCGCTGAGAAAAGACAACATTATAGTAAGCATGTTAAACAAAGTTGCTGCCATTAATCAAACAAAAAAATTAATCACCAATTCATACTTAGTTCCACTGGGGTTTTGTCACACTAGCACACAGAAATCAGTGTCTAGAAGCAACTGGGCTTAGTGCTAAGCTGAAACCTTAATTTAGAAACCATTTGCCAACATAAATATGTGACATAATAAGTGAGGTACTAGAGTCCCAAGAATGTAATTCTACAAAAAGATTGGCGAGGAGACATTGCATCGACAGTCCGTTATCACCCTTTAACTACTCATAAAATAAATCAGTTATCTAACCAGATCTCATTCTTTCTAACTTTCCCTTCACCTTCTTTGTTCTCCAGGATGTTAGGTGCAAAGCCTCCCTCATCTCCGACATTGGTGGCATCCTTGCCATACTTCTCCTTGATGACATTCTTCAGGTTGTGGTACACCTCTGCACCAATGCGCATAGCTTCTTTGAAGGTACTGGCTCCAACAGGGAGGATCATGAACTCCTGCATGGCCAACTTGTTTCCTGCATGGGAACCACCATTGATCACGTTGAAAGCCTGAAGGGAAAGCGGAGGGGATCAGCTTTCGACTTAATGGAAGCAGGAGTTACAGCATGATATTTTAATTGGAATATGTATAAGACTCTTGGTGCTTTTGATACATTTGTTAGGTTATAGCTTGACTATGCTCACAGGAACAGGGAGGATGACTTCAGGATTGCCAGCCAGGTCAGCAATGTGGCGGTAGAGCGGCACGCCCTTCTCTGCTGCACCAGCCTTGCACACAGCCAGGGAGACTCCCAAGATGGCATTAGCACCAAACTTAGCTGAGGCAGAATAAATACACATTTTAATCATGAGTTTTAAGCTCCCTTAAGTGACATTCCATTTAGTTAAATTGAAGGATATATACAATTTTGCTCATTTAAGCAGTCAAGCTACTCTAATTAATAAAGTAGCATCTTACACTTGTTCTCTGTGCCATCCATGTCAAGCATCAGTTTGTCGATTTTCTCCTGATCCAGAACACTCACATCCTGGATTTGATTGAAACATGCGTTATAAACACTGCATTTGAATGTAAATTAGATTTGATTCTCTGTAGTTAGTGAATAACACCAAAATGTTATTAGAATAATCACAGCATTGCACAAAACCTAAAAATTCTAGAGTCTATAGGTAAAAAATTTTAGCATTTAGTAGCATTTTTTTTGTGAAATACAAAAAAAACATTTTATATTAAACCTCAGCGCTTTCATTTTGCATCTTTTTTATTCTTTTAAAACTATAAAGTTAGTCAGATTGAAACAAGATCAAATATTACTCCTGTTGTATATTGATAATTTGGAAGTTTGTTTACAAGACTCAAAAGCCTGGCTCATTACTGGTAATTGCATACACTGGCTGATAGGTGATTTTGTCTCATGCGTACAGTATTGTTGGTCAACAATAAACAGTCCTACCTTGCTAACCAGAGCAGGTGCAATAGTTTTATTGATATGATCAACAGCTTTAGAGACACCTGCAAGGGACAAGCAGACCATGACTGACCCAAGCAGAAGACAAGCATGCAGGGCAGAGGAGACAGATGACCACAGAACATATTGTCCAAACTCACATGGGAATATTTTTTAACAAATACAATATTAATAACTGACACAGTATATTTCATTATGGGGCTCTATTCCTTTTTTTGTATGATCTGTGAACACCTGTTAGTTCCTCCTTATATTAGTTTTTAAGGCAAACCCATTCCTCATGCTGCTTTTCAGTGCTAGATGTAAAGTTATTCCATTACTGCACACTTTATTTACCTGGTTACACAATGCAGGGCCCAAGAATTCATTTACATATTTAACTGCTCTTTTGACTCCTGATAGGAGATAGACAGATGGGGGAGTTGGTACAGAATGAGTACAGAGAGATGATGAGAACAGAATGTACAGTGATTTTGAAAAGTCAAGAGAACTGAAAAAGGAGACAACCAGCCATTTTAAAGCGGCAATCAATTAAATATCTCACCTTTGCCCATGTAGCGTGTTTTGTCATCATCACGGAGCTCAAGAGCTTCATAGATGCCAGTGGAAGCACCACTGGGCACTGCAGCTCTGAAGAGGCCTGAGGGGCAGACAACATTTTTTGGCATTTCTGAAAGTGCTGTATCATGCTCATGGAAAAGATAAGATGCGAGAAAGGAATGGCAAACAAATTCTGACTTCAAATTACATGAAGTAATAATAGAGCATGAAATCTACAAATGACAAAACTCTTTCATTCCATTAATACTGTTAAGAAGTATGTGCTACTGTGAGGAAAGGCCATTCAGTCAGCAAAGTCCCCTACTGATGTGTTGTGTCTATTGTTTTATCACAGTCAGAGAGAAAATGCAGACGTTGTACTAGGTGTGCAGCAGAGGCTGTGATGTAATAGGGGGAGACAGAGTGCCACTGAAGCATGTCCAATGCATCTGAGAAAACCTCTAAACCCCTGCCCAATAGAAGAAAAATTAGGGATGAGGAAAAAAAAAAAGCTTTTCAGTTCCTCAAGTGGCCCAGCAATGATGGTGTGAGTCTGAGGGATTTAGGGTTTAAGGACAGGAGGGCACAGCTGCTGTCTGTTCCTCTGGATGTTCCCCTAATTAAGGAGCCACAGGATAACAATCCACAGGGCAAAACGGAAATCAAGCACACCAACAGCATTAGGATTTGAGCTAGAAAAAAGGAACTGCCAAAATGCAACCATGTTTACAGAGTCTATAGTAGTAATAAATCAGCTATCTGCATTGGGTTAAATTATCATTTTGTACCAAGGAGCAGTGTACATATGATTACAAAGTGTAAAAGTCTGGTTTAATCAAGAGAAAGACTGCAATCACAATAACTAGATGCATGGGAGGTCTTCCTGTGTGGCCGTAACAAGAGTAAAGCTGGTTATGTAACAAAAAAAAAAAGGTAATATGACAGCCAAACGCTGCTCTGAACACTCATCCACTTTAATGATTCCAAACCATGTCTGACTGGCTTAAAGGGAATTCTTATCAAAAAGGAAGAAAGTGCAATTTACAGTAAACTCCAGCACTTAGCAACCATCCCGAACTAATGAGACAACAGGGCTGAGAAGTAAAGCAATCCATTTCTAGCCAGTGTGTTCAAGGCCTGAAACCTAGTTCACTCACTTCCATGTCAATGGTCATTGAGGTTGCTTCATTAAAATTCTCAGGGCATTTCATCAGGTTGAGTTAGTCCTTTGTTTTAGGGCACACAGCGGTACATCATGAGATTTCAGTCAAGCCATTAAGCACTTTAATAAATTGATCTTAGCCATAGTGGTGTGTGAAACTGAATTTTATCACCTCTATTTTCATTATGTAATCTAAAATACAAAACAGTAAGAATCCGTGATTCTCTAAAGGTGCTCTCTAATAGGACTCACAGTGACAGGGTATGCTATGTCAGAAATCATTTTCACAAATTAATCATCTTCTTCTCTACTTGACCTTGAGCAACAACACTGGACCAATAATTTGTTCACAATGTCACCAGTTTTCACAGCTAGATAATTGCGGATGTCATATGATTGGATTACAATGTATTCTTGCCATTTGTATATCAGGAATAGGTAGCTGTGTTAGTAACGGTTTAATAATTTTAACATTGTTAAGAGTCAATGTGTTTATTGTCATATTTACACTCTAGAAATGTGTTTCCCTGTGCAATGAAATTCTTACATCCAGTGCACTGTTAAATTGCCTGAGTCAAAATGTCTGAACCAAACCATTGGTTGAACAACACAGTCCTGATTTTAAGACTATGGTGATATTAACTTTCTCCTCTGTGAGGACCTTTTTTAATTTACTTTTGTAAAAGAAAAATAATTTCAAGATGATGACTTTTAGTGGTCAGAAAATTAAACTAATTGACTTGGTACTGGAATTTTGTGGATGCACAGTAAAATGGATTATTTGTAAAATGGCCAGATTGATCATTACAAATGCTCTCTTCTGCAAAATTTTCAGATAATTTTCTCATCATGAATATAAGTCAAATGCTTTTCATACTCTACCTTTCTTGGTGTACAAATCAACCTCCACAGTAGGGTTACCACGTGAGTCAAAAATCTCACGAGCGTGGATCTTCAGGATAGACATGGTTCTGGATCTGGAGATGAAGCAGCAGGGATGAGTTGTCAGTAAAATGCGTATCCACAGTCAGATGCTGGTTGCACTGTCTCAATATTAACTGATTTTGACTTTCGTGCCAGACAGTGAGTTGGCAAAAATTTGAAACTCTTAATGATATGACAACTCAGGATAAAATCAAACTGAATTTATAGATGGAGTCTGGAGGCAGAACAATATGTCAACAATATACATTAAATCTACAAACTACCGACGCCAACTGAGATGGATTGGTCAGGAAAGTATAAGTATAAGTCACAGTAGGGTGTGGCTTATGCAGCAAAAACTCTCTGCAGGTTCACGGAGTTTACCCAATGAATAAGTCTGAAAATCAGCATTGCACCATGTTTGAAAACGAGATTGCTACAGTTAAACATTTAAGTAACAACTCTTGATAACAATTGTGAAACATAATGATAGGAAACAATAAGTCAGTTGCATGCCCCCCCCCCCCCCCCCCCCCCCCCCGGTAACGAAATAAAAATAATATATTATAATTTTTCAACACACCCCACACATCATATTTTTAAACCCCCCC
>CAAKHD010004578.1:24639-87816 GCA_901007705.1 Fistularia tabacaria
GGAGGTTGCAGCCCCCCCCCCCCCCCCCATTGTCAGTGATATGTATAAAATGTCTCATATATAGTCTAATCTCACGAAGCCATTGATAGCTTTCCAAACTCCAGGGGTAGAGGTCAAAGAAGATTTTACAGACAGACAATCAGGCCATGGTTTATATTGATTTATATTTGTTTTGTCTATCGCTCCCTGAATCCATGCACTAGCACTCTCATATACCCACTCAAAACGCATGACTGAGCTTTGAAAGCAGTCTCCAAATCCATCACTGAGTGACTATGACAAGGCCAACAGAACCAAGGGGAAACACTTCATACTGAGTGGAAAAACAGTGTGGGAAAATGGCCTGTGGCAACACTGACAGCAAACTTTTTAGCTCTCTAAAATCATTTAAGCCATGCAGGGCTACTGCCAAACATCTGTGGTACTTGATTTTGGTAACTATTAACCTGGGAAAGCTGGAATTTAAAATCTTGTCATCAGGTTTCTGCACATATTCTTTTTAAAAATTTTTTTTACTTGATTTATCATTTGCAGAGATGGTCTCTGCATTTAACCCATCAGGGATGACCAATGAGCAGTGAGCAGTCACTTAGCAGTACCCAGGAAGCTGTGAGGGGTGCAGTGTCTAGCTCAACAGCACTTCAACAGGTTAGGAGGAGCGTGAAACAAAGCGCCATTCCTTTTTCACTGAGAAACTGTCAAACCTATATTGTGATGCTGCTATCAGCACCAATACAAGACATTTCAAACCATAGTGAATTACTTCCATTTGATATTTGATCAGTACTGTTGAATTTTTTCCCCCAACTCACTTCAATGATTGTTACAGAGGTCAGTGCGAGAAGGCAGCACAAAATGGCACCTTCAGATAAATAAATAATTATGCAGAGATACTTGAGATCTTTTATGCAGCATTCGTGGAAAATTTAATTTGAGATTCCACTGGAATCCTTCAGCAGGATAAGCGCATGATATAATAATCTTATTTTTTAAATATAAAGACATTTCAAACTAGACTGATAAATGAAAAATAAAACATCTGTGCGACTTTTGGAAATTAAAAGTAAATTATAGAACTTATAAAAACTGCTTTATTTAATGGTAAAAGGGTCGAAGTGCAACGGAAAAAAGACGCCTGTGTCATGATTTTCCTGTCGCTAGTAGACACACCCCCACATCTGTTGTGAGCAACCGGTCCTGATCTGCAATGACTCCGGCCAGGGCGGCCCGCCGTGGTCCCTCACATCCGCCCGGACGTGGATCATACGGGGGCATTATGGTAGTCCTCCTCGTACTTAAGAGACAGCGGGAAGTTTGCAATTTGACCCCCGGTTGTCACACACACTGCAGCTCAAAAAAGGAGGTTCGTCTCACCAGCTGACGGCCTCGTTTAAAAATAGAAGGAGGAGGGTTGGTCCTCGAATGAATTACACTTTTCCAGCAGCCACAGAACCGGCGACGACACAAAATGGGGGAAAACAGAAGTTAGCAGAAGACGTAGGTTACCGAAGAGGACGCTGTCCTCGATGCGGAAGAACATCACGTACGTCCGTGGAAAACTACTCAACGCAGAAAATATCAAAACCCGTCGGCTTGAAACCCGTTCGGACATGTTTTTGTGGTAGTATCCCCTGTTAACGCAACTACCGTTTAAAGGAGAGAGAAATATAGAGATATTAAAATTACCTTTCCGACCTAACGGTGTGCAAGGACGGTGCTGTCTCTCGTTCGAGCAGGCAGAGAAGGCGCTCGTGACGTTTCGGCCTCGTTGATAACTGGAAGCAAACGTGACGGATGAATCGACGGAGCCACGCCATTGGCTGAGACCAGAGTCACGTGACATTCGACTGCGAGGAAGGATGCACGTTCGCCACCGGGAGGATGAATGACTTTCCAAATACAAGAGATGAGAAAAGGGGATGCTAGCGCGCTGACATCCGAACACCAAAACGTTATATTCTTTATACTTAGAAGTAATGATCGGCTTCGTGAGAATCAATGGAAATGTAGTTTGTAGTTTTTCGGTTCAACGTGGCGTGGAGTCGGAGAGATGACGCAGACTGAGTACGTGCAGGGAAGCAGGCAGAGTCTTTAGTGCAGTGCCCGCTCGATAGTCACATGTCTGTCGTAGTCACGTTTTCTGGCACTGATGAGTCTCTACCCATCGCCGGTTTAATACAATCATTCTGACAGCGTAATTCTGTGTTATGTCTAGCGGTAACGACTATAACACACGGTACTTTCAGGAATTTTTGACCCCCCCTTTTACATATACATTTACATTTATGTAGAATTATAAGCCATTGGAGAAACAAGAGCGTTTTGTATTCTTAAGCCTAAGAACATGCCTAGTTCATTGTAAGCTAGATGAATGACGATGTGATCATTTGATATGAATAAGCTGTGGAGTTTCCTGCATTTTTTACGACTCATCGTTGTCTGAGGTAGTTTTTATGCAGCCTGGTTGTGCAGGCGTCTGGTGCAGAGCCTGTAGCCGAGATTGCTACTGCAATGACCTTGACACAACTGGGCTGCTCCACCTGCTGGCCGATACTCGATGTTACATGTCACTTAAGAGGTTGACATCTTTACTGATCGAAGGCAAAAATAAAGGCCACCCCAAGTTCCTAGTCACCAACATCAGGATGTTGCCAATTGTTAAGGAACTTAACACATTGGACGGGAATATATTTTACACAGTGCTCGACTATTTCTACTGCTTGTATTTCTTTTCCTATTGAACGGAAAATTTGATTTTTTTTCATCCTTTTTGAAGTTTTTGTTGTGTTTTCTGTTTAATATTTGTATGAAAGCTGAATCACAACCATAATAGATTTTGATGATATTGTAACTATAAGGCACTATAACACACTCATAAAAGAGAAGAACTGTGTAATTGTTATAATGCATAATAATGTTTGTGTCGTAGTGCAGCATTGTCCTATAGTATACAATTAAAATGTGAAGGGAAATTATACATGACCTCTGCTGAAGGGTTATTATTTTATTCCATTCTATTTTATTGGATTGTATTTTATCCCTTCAACCTTTTTAATGTGACAAAATCCAAAGTTTTGAAATAAAATGTGACTTTAATCTAAATCCAGTGTGTTCCTTTTGGCCTTCAGCCAATTAAAAGTAGCTTTTGAAAGCTGTTCTTTTTCAGTCTATCTGATTTACTCCAAATACATTCACCCTTCTTCATGTAGATATTATCAGACTATACTAAAAAGGTGAAAAGACTTTTGATGATGACATTTGTGACGGTTAAATTTGCCAGATGGAGAACTACTTCCACACATCTGTGAACTACTTTGGTCATCTCCACTGGTAGTGGTGTGAATCTGCACAAGCATAAACCTGAGATAGCTTGGTGAGATGGTTACCTCTGGTATGATCTAGCTATATCACAGTGTGCATTGTTAGAGCTGGTGCTTAGGTTGTTTTTCATCTGTATAACTCAGAGTGATTGTTTAAAATTAGCTCAACACACTTCAACAAAATCTCCAGCTGCTGCTAGATCATGCAAGCCAGGCATATTAATCCATGTATCCTGCCTGTGCTGAGCTTCCCTATTCAAAAGGGACTCAGTGACGCAGACTGTGGTTGCATTGGGCAGCTTCCAGTTGTGGATATGTGCAGCACATTCCAAGAGGGCTGCATTCACACCCAGCATTTTTTTGGAAAGTTTAATAAATCACTTCTGTTTTTACTTTTTTAAGATACAACCATCTTGCCCTGACATGTTTTCTTGCAGATTTTTGTTTAAGTTACACAATCTTCCCTCTCATGTCATCTGGTAATGATGAGTAGACTTACACTTTACGGCTAAAACTATTCGTTCACCTGCCTTGACTCACATATGAACCTAAGTGACATCCCATTCCTAATCCATATGATTCCATATGACGTCGGACCACCCTTTGCAGCTATAACAGCTTCAACTGTTGTGGGAAAGCTGTCCACAAGGTTCAGGAGTGTGTTTATGGGAATTTTTGACCATTCTTCCAGAAGCGCATTTGTGAGGACACACACTGATGCCTGACGAGAAGGCCTGGCTCTCAGTCTCCACTCTAATTCATCCAAAAGATGTTCTATCGGTTTGAGATCAGGACTCTGTGCAGGCCAGTCATGTTCATCCACACCAGACTCTGTCATCAATGTCTTTACGGACCTTGCTTTGCGCACTGGTGCTCAGTCATATTGGAAAAGGAAGGCGCCAGCTCCAAACTGTTCCCACAAAGTTGGGAGCATGGAATTGTCCAAAATATCTTGGTATGCTGAAGCGATACCAAGTATGACCATTTGGACATTTGGAGCGAATACTTTTGGCCATATAGTGCATTTATCACAACACATTCGAATACATTTTTGCATAAACAGTCAGCTGGAAACTAGTCAGAGCCCTGGGGTATGAATCATTTTGGGGAGACATACATTGAGTATATATGTATATATGTATATATTGCATGTACTTGTTTGACCATATAAACTTGTCATTTTTCACAGATTTTTCCCAAATGACATGTCCAAGGAATTAGCAAAACTTCATCCAACTGAGTACACCACACAGAACAGTCTTGTAAAAGTATATATGAAATAGGAGGACACAACAGAAGAAAAATAGAAATAGGGAAAACCGCATTTCTGTATCATTTATTCAAAACATCACTTTAAATTACATGACCAAAGAATATGTCAGGAACTTTTTTTTTTTGCTTTACACTGTAAATGATTCAAACTTTCTAGCTTCTTTTGAGAACTGATGATTTTGGGGTGTTTTTTTTTTTTTGCCAAGAATCGTCATTTTTGTGCAGCCAGTGCATATCTGTAAACATGATAGACATCATTGAAGATCCTATCAACCGCTACACACATGGGCATCTGGCATTTCGGCACTTTCCTTACTTTCCATATCCTGCAGCCCCATTTTCAGACAAGGCCAGTGTTGGAGAGATTGAAATAGAGGTGTGAAAGTATTACCTGCCCCTGAAAAAACACAGTCCAGTGGTAATCTCAGGGGCAAACACTGTATCTCCATGAAATCCCGGTGTTTCATGAAAGTATCCCGTGTCCCTGTGGAGAATATGAGTGAAACTGAAGGACTTGGGTGGTGGTCCTGGCAGAGGTGTCTGTGCAGGAGATAATCTTAGTGGTTGCTCTAGGGGCCTTCCTTCTCTCCTCCTTCCACGCTGTTGGAAAATTATTGGTCTCTCTCAGTATTGATTACTGTTTCTCAAGTTTCAGAAAAAAACAACAATCGAGGAATGTGTCTAGCCGCTGCTCGGAAGACAACTTTTTGGATTGTAAGTAATCCAGCGGCCAAAGTAAATTGAAATTGCAATTATAAACAGAACACTAAGACTATAATATGCTTTCCTCCACACACATGAAAAGAAAAAAACTATTAGTTTCTCTTTTCTCTTATCATTGAATTCTACAAATTGTCTTCAAGTATACAGGTTTGACAGCATGAGGATGGAAACTAATATGCGTCTACAGTATGTATGAGGTGGCCAAAAGAAAGCATGACGGTAGAAAAGAGAACTGGTCCAGCTAGTAACAGACCAGTGAAGCTGACATGTCATCAGCAAAATGCCTGTGTTTTGATTACGATGAAGAGTACTTTACAACTGTGTATATATACACATATACACAGTAATATATGCTAATGCTTTTTATCTTACACAGTCAAACTTAAACATCCTTTTGTGATGCTAAAAACAGCAGGTTGTTACATGAAAACGTTCTTGTCATGCACATTAGTGTGAAGAGATCTGGGAAGATGTTGATATTAGCACATGTTCTGAGAGCGCATATTGTGCTGTCGCTCATCTAAATGTGCACGTGGTGCTTGGGTAAGTGCAAATACACAAGCACTGATCCATTTCTGTTTTTGTAACTTCCAAAGTTTTGTTGGTGCTTTTATGAACTGTGTTGTGGATGGAAATTCGAGATGTTATGAGCCACATAGTTTGAGCTGACCTTTGCCATTACACCCCATCAAAACTGGCATACAAACAGAAAAGTTCTTGAGGTTCCATCCAATAGCACACATGGGGATCTGTAAAAAGACCTCAGCGCATTTAACCCTCATCTGGCTTATTAAGGTCAAATTCATTGTTTCTCCGATGATGGCATTGCAATTGCACAACATCCAGATGACTAACTCCTGTGTGTTTATAAGTGCCTGCTTTTGGTCTCACTGTCACTGTGATCATAACAAGACTAACAGCATTATGTCAAGTTTGCCTCTAGTTTGTCTTTCAATGGCTCCCTTTCTCCTGCAAGTGTGATAGAATTACATAACGCGTCATTCTTAAACTATGGTTGTCCTTGAGGCAAAGACGTACCTAGTCATTTAATGAGGGAGAAGACAGCGGGTCACTCGTAACTGCTGGCATATGCAAGTTGACCGCCAAAAGGCAACAAGTCCTCGGTGTCTTAATGACCTCAAGCCTTTGCAGGTGTAGAAAATGTTCTCCTACAACCTCAAAGACTAAGGTCAATACTGTTTTCTCCAAACAGGATTGTTTTAATCCACTTGCAATCAGCCTTCAGGTGTTGGTACGCAAACAGGAAAACAACTGGTATCAATCAAGTGGGAACCATAGAAAGGCCATAAACTCCAGGCTTGGAGGGGGAGGATACGAGAGGAACAATGAGTCTTACATCAAGTTAAAACCTTTGATCACTTTGTAATTTGATCAGTTCTCTGCACAGGATAAGACACACAAACACACTTAAACAGTGGGATTACTGTCGGGACTTCATCTGACTGCACTCGGTCCAAACTCATGACACCATGCACCTTCATGTTAACCTTGACGTAACAGTGATCTAATTTTTAAGTCATTGAAAAAAACAAAACTGTTGTATTTTGGAAAATATGATGACTCCCTTCAGAGACAAGAATTAGATAAGAAGTGGAGTGTATTGGTTAATTATAGCAATCATCATACAGACAGGGGGCAAACAGCCACTCCAGGCTCTGTGGAAAGACTTGCTATTTAACACTTTCAAACTTGTTTATTTACACTGGAGAAAAAAGTTAACCCACACACTGGGGTTGTGTAGTCTAGATGCAGGGACTGCTCGGAGTTTCATGCTGGTTGCCTATTCAGCTTCCAGGAAATCCCTTCTGGACAAGAAATAGGTTGGCACATACAGTCTGGTAAAACTCTAACAGTGACACAGTAATTAGACAGCTCTTCAGAATGTTGGAAGAATTCTGGTATTTTCACAAGACATGAGTGGTATATTCCATTTTTGTTCTTGGAAATCAATTCAAGTACTGTACATCCATAATCTTGACCAAGATTTTTTTCCCCAACTGTAAACGAATCCCCACTATAATTCACAAAAGGCTTTCACTTGCTTTGTTTCTGCGCTTTTTATGCTCCTCCTGAGAAAACTGCTACACTGGAAACTCATAACTCAGGTATTTAGGGCTAAGGTGTTGGACATGCAGTAACCCGTTTGCAATCTACAGGTGAAACTCTTTAATCTATTATTTAGAATAGGCATGGCTGTTTTTATAACCCCCAAAAGGTAGGTGATGTTTTTGTTGCCAACTATCTGCTGTTTTGTCAGTAGAATTTAATAAAAGCCTGCCGGGCAGAATTTCAGAATCAAGTATCTTGACGGGCTATGGCTAATTTTTATGAAGTTCTGAATCAAAGGGTGGACATAAGAATAAAAAAAAGATGTATTCATATGAAAATGAATTTGGCTCCATTCAGAGGACAGGGTGGGTGACAAACTGTTGAACTGTTCCCGAAAATGTCAGTTTAACTTGCCTGTGCCATTATGCATAATTCGCAACTGAAAATATGGTCAAATTTGTCTTCCATCATACATGTATACACCCTATGCAAAAAGAAGTTCATTTTTACCCAACGGGAACTTGACACGAGGAACATGAAATTGCCTCTTGGACTGCCATATTGACAATTTTCAAGCCAGGAAGAGGATTTTCTTAATGTATTTAATTGTTTGAACCCATTTTTGATATTGCAACAAAATGATCTGTATGATAACATTCAGCAACCACCTGAATTTTAATGGGGGGGGGGGGTTGTATTTAAAATAGGAAGTTCAAAAAGTTTGTCAAGTGAATCATTAGCTAAGTGGGTTTGTCTGTGTGAACTGTGTGTTATTGTTTGATCGTATTCTGTCATCTGTTATGTATCCTCCTCATCTCTATTAAGTCACGAGTGCTCCATGTGACCTGTGAATGAAGACTGTGCAGCTGCACCCATTCAAAAATAGTATGCAAAAAATATCTTTATATATATAAGTATATATATATATACAGAATATGCCCATTACATTTATTAACTTGTGTTTAAATTGAAATACAAATGACCAAGGACGATTTTATTGCTATGTCAGTAAATTATACGTGGCAGAACTGAGTCATTGAAGGTCTGCAGTCATTTACCAGCAAAGTATCATGAATGAGGCATGAATGCTCCACCACTGTTTCCTATTAAGTGTGAAACTTTCTACGCCACATCCAAAATGAAGCAAATCTCCCTGACTCACGCATACCAGAAAAAATAAAATTTCCAATAAAATTCGATGAATAATGTGAATTCAAGAAAACACTATGAACTAAAATCTTCACATACGTCATGCAACTGAACATATCAAACACAGTGCCCAACCAAAAGCAGCGGTACAAGTGTATGTCAATACAATGGTATAGTTCTAAAACTTTAATTGAACATACATTTGACATAATTTTAAAGTTTTAACAAAGTGTTATGGTATTTGTCTAAGACTAGAGGGGTTGGTAAATGACTTTTGGCCCACCTGAAATCACCAGTTCTTGAAATAAAGTAAAAATAAGAGCAATTAAAATGACAAAAGAAGGAGTGGTCGAATTGCTTAATTATCATTATCATTATTATTATATCATTATTATCCTTGAAGATTAAAAACCTTATTGTTCAGTGACAATCTGTAAAATAACAGATACAGAAAGGATAAACAATGATGGTACTAAGAAATCTAAAATGTAATGAGACAATGTTAAATTGAGAGATTGGATGCTCAATTTTAGGGGTTAAAGCTAGATGATGTAAAAAGTCTGGATTATTTTTTTAGGGGATATTTGTAGACATGATGCCAAGCAGAACAGGTAGAGGCATTGCAGGGGTGAAGATCACTCTTTCATTTTCAGCTGGTTACCCTTTATTATATCATGTTTTATAGCATGTGTGTCTGTGTGAACGTCTACATCACATCCACACAGGGAGCATTACTGTCCACTAAATAACCACCAGTCCCTTAATGTCCAGTAATGCATTTTAAAGTGAAACACATGAAACAAACACACAACTGTGCTCTCACTGGTCAAGAGGACTCATCTAATTAATGTTAGAGATATGTGAGTAATAAAAAAAAGTGGTTTCTATCACATTTATATGTGAATCTGAATCCTATGAGCAGATATTCTGTAGGATCCAACCAGGAAATAGCCCTAAAAGAACTGTCAATTAAAATATTGCTTGTTTTTTTGTTTTGTTTTGTTTCTTTTACTTACCCATATGAATGTGGAGGAAAGGAATCCGACAACCTTCACTGAAAAATCCTTCAGGACACAGCAACTAGCTGCTATTTCAAACGCCCTGGTTTCTTGTTTATCTTCCCGAGTCTCCCTGCTGTGAGGCTGCCGGTTAGAATCCCACTGGGATCACTCTCTCTCTCCTGTCCCGTCATGGGCTTCTTGAGTATCTCTGGGCGTTTATTTTATTTTTTGTTTTTTTCTGAGGAGGTTCCAGCACGCACACACACGCACATACACGCACACACACACACGCACACACGCACGCACGCACGCACGCACGCACGCACACACACACACACACACACACACCCCACCCCTCTCTCTTTAAAAGAGGTGTCTGCGTCGTGCGCGGCGGAACGTAGCCATGGAGTTCTCCTCTCTGCTGCTCGCCGCCGCTGTGCTCCGCGCCGCCACGGCCGGGATCCCTCACGATGGCATCCATTGGACGTACACAGGTGGGATTTTTTTTTTTAACTTTTTTTTTCTGAATGTTGTCCATTCATGAGAGTGAGACGAGCACGGTCAATGAATGCGTAAAAGTTGCGCCTTGAACCTGGAGGCGCCCCTGAGTTGGGTGCAGTGCGACGCAGCAAATTTTCTGTTTTTTTTAAAGTTGTCATAATAGCAATTGCCTCTTATTACGCTTATTTTTACCACTTTATCCTCCTTGGGGACGTTGGCGTTTGTAGTGGCTTTTGTGTAAATACTGCGGTTAAAAGAGTAGCCCCGTGAGGTCAGAAGCAAAACATTGGATGCATAAATCACATCTGTGGTAAATAAAAAGTCAGAGGCCTCTGGGGGAAATGATGATGGGGCTGTAGTAAAACCCAGTTCGTCAAGCTCGGTGTTTACCAGTGGATCCGAAGCTGTGACCTGCTGAAAAAGAAAAAGGGTGTAATTTCTGTGATTTGTGCATCTGGATTCATCGCCCGGGCATTTGAGCACCAGGTTCGAGGTAAGAGTTTGATATGTGACAGTGTTATTCCACTTTGGTCTCTATTTCTAGAGGGGACCTTGGACCAGATGCACTGGTCGACCAAGTACCCCGCGTGTGGTGGTAAGAAACAGTCCCCGATTGACATCCAAAGGCGTAGCGTGAGGTACAACCCTGACATGTTACAGCTGGAGCTGAGTGGGTATGATGCTCAGACCGGAGCCTTCCTCATGTCCAACAATGGCCACACAGGTGAGAAGATCTGACCAAACAATTATCTATAGTAAAAGCACCATAGCTCCGTTTTTGGTCTTTTAGTAGCTTCAAACCACACTGTTTTGCTCTTTTTGTAATTTATTCTCATACTCTATCAAACACATTCAACTTTTCTTTTCACTCTTTATTTAGAAGTCTCATAACAGATGCACAATCCTTATTTAACATACTGAAAGTTTTAACTTACCAAGAATAAATTATACACAAAAAAGGATCTCCATATTTCCTGGAAATTCAGATAAGAAACACTGCTTCTTCCTCTGTTATCGTGTAAAGTTGACACGTTACCCTAAAATTTGAAGAATCTTCCTTTTATTTTGTCAGTCCAAATAGACCTGCCCCCCAGTATGAAGATCACCAAAGGCCTCCCAGGGAAATACACAGCGGTGCAGATGCACCTGCACTGGGGCGGATTGGACCTGGAGGCCAGCGGAGCCGAGCACACCATCGATGGCATCCGTTACATGGCAGAGGTTGGTGAAAAAAAACAACTGAAAGTGCAGCAAGTGAGCAAATTATTGAAAGATGCAGGCATTGCAACACAACACGTTACAAGAAGGATGACGAGGTTTGCAAGCATCCTCTTTACAGTTGCACAACAGTGAAGCAGCGAAAAAACCCTCCACACCATATCAAACCATTTAAGTGACAAAAAAAGGAAATTGACCATCACAGATGATGTTCGTAATTTTTTATATAAGATACCAGAGCTCCCCTTTTCTACATCTTTCGATTTCAAAGCAATTCTTGTCATCATCCAAGAAAGAAAAGAAATGTGTCAGGTCTTTATTTGCCCACTTAAGTTTGGTTTTGTTTAGTTTCAAACTTGCCTTAGATTGATTTTTCTACCCTCTAGTTTGGGATGTTAGATGATAGAAAAGTTACTCCGCTCAAGCAGATCACCTAACCAGCTCCTGTCTTGCAGCTCCACGTTGTACACTACAATTCCGACAAGTACAAGAGCTTCATCGAGGCCCGAGATAAGCCGGACGGCTTGGCAGTGCTGGCCTTCTTCTACGACGTACGTAAAAATCGCCAGCACCTTTGATCCGCCTGATTTGTTTTCTTTTGTGCGTTTGCCAGTTTATCAGTATCTAGACAGGATGGCAGCGATATTACAAATATAACCATGGCTCACACAATACCAAGCGAAATCTTTGAAGGTTTAAAAAAAATGCAGTATGACCCTTTGAAGTGTCTGAGATATTATTTCCTGGTGAGTAAAAGGCCCCATTCAGCTTTCAGCTGTGTGCAGAGGTTTGTGAGCGAACGCTTTCTTCCAGGGGAATGCCATGGAACGTCCGGCGAGAACTTATCGCCACGGCGACAACACCTCTGTCATCCTCAGTCACCACCGAGTGGCTTAGAATGAAGAAGATTTCAACAAATCTATTCAGGGACAGTGAATTCATTCATGTGGTTTAAGGGATTATTCAGTATCTTTATTAATCTCACCATATGTGTGAGCGGTTTTATATTTTTTGTGAGTTTTGGCAAAAGCAAAAACTACTTATTGATAAAGGATATCTGGAAAGATGTATTATTGCCCAATGGATTTTCTTTCATTTTTTAATTTCATCTAATATCTCTCTCTGGAAATATCTTATGCAGCTTTTGGATGTGTTTTATATTTCCATTTTTTTTAATATGAGTAGTGAGCTTTTAACCTTGGCAGAAATGTGTGCGCTAAGTTCTAGTTTCCTTCTTTATGCCATCAGCCAGCAATAACAATCGTTTTTTATGAAGAATGGAAATAGTCAGCTGATCATAAAGTGACTTTGTAAATGAAATAAACGGTAAATCTGTTGAAAACACTTTACACTTCAAGTTCCTCGTTTGGGAATTATTCTGAACACACAGTTTTTGTTTGCAGAGAGGAATCCCATGCATTGTTGCCCTTTATATCCATTTTTTTTTTCCATGATCAAGAATTTCAGTGAGTACAACAGTTTAAAAAAATGCTACATTGTAATAAGGATTATAATATTGCTGAATGAATTAATCTAATGTCTGTTTACTTTGAGGTTTGCAGAGCCAGTGACTTAAACAAATATGTTTCATTGATAGGACGGACATTTTGAGAACACCTACTACAGTGATTTTATCTCCAACCTGGACAAGATCAAGTATACAGGTGAGCCACGCGGAAAAATGTGTGAATTTTCCGAAAAGCAGTCTGACATGAGTTAAATGTGACGGCGGCAGGTCAGTCCATGACCGTATCGAGCATCGACGTGCGCTCGATGCTCCCGGAGAACCTCAACCACTTCTTCCGGTACCAGGGCTCGCTCACTACTCCACCCTGCCACGAGAGCATCCTCTGGACTGTGTTTGACACGCCCATCACTCTTTCACATAACCAGGTAGGGAACCATAGAGACTGGGAATTGAAAAGTCGCGACTATAAAAAGTATGACTTAATTTCGGATTTGCAAGAAGACATCTCTCTCTCCTCTGTATGTAGATCAGGAAACTTGAGAGTACTCTGATGGATATTAACAACAAGACACTTTGGAATGACTATCGTATCGCTCAGCCTCTCAATGACCGCGTGGTGGAATCGTCTTTCCTGCCACGTCTGGGGAAAGGAAGTGTGTATTTTGTTCAGACATACTGGACAATTTGGTATCAAGAGCTGGGCCAAAACTCACCTGTGTTGTAATTTAAATTCTCCCCCTATAGTGTTTTGTCGGCAGGATGAAATTGAGTCCAAGCTGCTGAAGATTGAAGGTCTCATAACATCCCTCGGAAAGCACCTGTACTTAGGTGAAGTCTCAGTTGTAAAATTTGATAAACGGCCACAGAATGAAAGTGTTCTCACTTGCTCTGACGGCTTATGTTTTCCATGTGCCGCTCAGGTGGATCTCGCCACTCAAGGCCGTCCAAGTATGGTGAGAACATATATTTGATCTTGAGACAGTGATTTGCACCGCTGACAGCTAGTTTATACGAGCTTTTAAACTGTAGCATGGGTGACAGCAAGAAACATTGACTTTTATACCTGTGTCTATCGTGAGTCTCTAAGACGGTACAGCTGACCGCTGGTGTTTAGATTTCCCTGCATCAGGACACGATGGCATTTACTCGAGAGGGAAATATTTGCTGAAATGAACACTGGAGCACTCCGGGAATTAATTTGAGTGATCAGATCACGTTGCATCCTGATGGTCATTTGTCTGTGTATCTAACCCTATCCACTTTTCATTTTGATTGCACAAGACACATTTTTAATCCACTTGTAAACAGGATCTGAGTGAGTAAACGTAGACATTTCCTACTCCACTCCCTGAATGTTTTGGGGTTTTTTCTCCTCAGAACCACGTGCTCTGTTTCCCCTGGTCCTTAATTTCCAGGAGAACAATGATGATAGTTTTGCCTTGGCCCAGCTCAGCCACCCTTTGGACCTGGATGCCTTCACCATCTGCATTCACGTTTTACCTCAAATGGGAGGCTTGCACACCATCATCTCTTACTCAAGCGATGCCAGCAACAATGAGCTGATGGTGTCCATTAGCCAGGAAGGGGATGTAAGAGAGGCAGGCCTCTGGATCGGCAATGAGTTTGTCAACTTGCCACACAATGTCAGGTCCCACGACTGGACCAACTACTGCATCACCTGGTCGTCCCACACCGGTGGCTCTGATTTGTGGATCAACGGCATGGTGGGCGAGCGGCGTTACCTGAAAAGTGGTTACAGAATCACCCCTGGCGGCGTCTTCATCCTCGGCAAAGACCAGGACGGATTGTTGGGCATCTCCAACGAGGATGCCTTTGTGGGGAAGATGACCGACGTGAACGTCTGGGACTATGTGCTGACCGTAGCAGATATCCGGGACCAGATGTCATGCGAGAGAAACAGCACTATGGCGGGAAATGTGTTCAGCTGGGGAATCACCAAACTTAGCATGTATGGAGGGGTGCAGCTGGACAGTCAGTACAGATGCTCCTGAAGTAAGACACAGCTGCATCTGTTTGTTTAAGGTTTAAGATATTTCAACAAACCAAACTATAACTGCTGATGGTCCGAATTCAAATGATGTGCTGCAATACAATGTAATAAATGTCTGTTAACCACCTGTAATTCCATATCTTATGCAAACTGCATCACAAAGCTTTGGCTATGAAATATCTCAACACTGTCATTAAAAATTACTGAGTGATATGATTTAGTTTGTTCAGTGACTCCTGGTGATGACATTTTATACCACCATAAGGATTTTTGTGGCGGTACACCACCCTGCTTCATTATATTGGTTTATTTTATGTTCCAAGTACATACAAACTACAAAAATAGGTTACAAAACGATTCCTTGAAAAATGAAAACTGGTAATGTCCAGTCCATTACAATTCCCTCACAAACTTCCTCTTCACTGAATGATCTCATTTATCTTCAGAAGGTTGTGACCTTCTCCGCATCCTGCAGGCTTTCTTTGCTGTCTTTCAGCGGCGGTTCCCCGTCGCCCAGCTTAATCTCCACTTTGTTCCTCTTGGCGAACATCTGGCAGATCTCCAGGAAGGTCTTGTTTTTGGTCTCAGGGACCACCAGCCAGATGTAGATCAGTGAAGCCAGACAGATGAAGGAAAAAATGATGAAGCTGTACGGTCCCAGGCCCCTCTGAAGGGATACAACAGGGAGGAAATTTGATCACCGTGTTCTCTTGATAAAATTTTCAACAAATTTGTTCGCGAGAAACAGTCTGGAGACAAAAACAGCAGCTAAGGTGACGTGCAATTCTAATTCCACCTTGGAATGCGTTATGTCAGTTTATGTTTCTCGACTATGTTCCTCCCCTAAATTGCTTTTGGTGTTCTAAGAGTGTCCTTATGTCAAGAGCATGCTAATTTACCTGTAATTTCACGACAACTTTATAAAACTTTTTTCATTAACATATTTGTATCAAATTTTTAATTGGAATATTAGCAGAGGGAGAAACAGAACTTTATTAAAGAATAATTGGCAAAAGAACGTGAATATTCCTTTTTATAGTTTCCAGAAAATAACTAAAAGCAAGTAGAGAAAGTTCATCGGTGTAAAAAAATTCTGTTTATGGTTATCAGTAGTGGGATGCTTCAGAGGGTCAGATCAGTTCTGCTCAAATAAATGTGTCGCTTAACTTCCTGTTACCCCTAAAATAACAGCTGTAATCCATTGCATTTTTTTGACACTTTAGCATTATTCCCTCTGCTCAAACTTTCATGGGTGTTTTGCAACTGACCTCGAGGAAGGGGAACAGCAGGCCAACGGTGAAGTTAGAGAGCCAGTGGACGGAGCCTGCGACCATGAACGCGGCAGGTCTGGCCGACTGTCTGAACATTTCCGTGGTCACCACATATGGGATGGGACCTGCGAAACACAGATGTCGTCAAGCAAAACACTCGAGACATATCATCACTCTTTGGGGTCCTGGTCTCAAACAACAGACGAAATATATCATCACATGTTTGACCGCATCCAAACAACACTTCAGCTAATGGAATGGCCTGTTGTAAATCAGTGTGAGTAAATAAGCAGCCAACGCACTTGGTCCAATGGCATGTCCTGTGACGTAGACGATGACACATGCAATGCTGATGGAGGGCATCCACGCCACGCTTTCCTGTCAACACAAACCAACGGAGACTGTTATCACTCTCCATGTCTGTGCAAAAACAAGCAGATAACAGGTTTGCTGGTTTAGTGGTTTCTACCTCATGGTCAGTGTTGTGACATGACAGGCGGGTGACTGTGTTTCTGTGTGTTTAAGTTATCATGATGCCGACAGAAAATGTGCTAGTTTCCAGAAATAACCAAAGGTTAAATCCAAACCAAATATTAAGTGTCATCAGTTTTTTAATTGTGTGTGTTGCTGGCATCAAAACAAACCATATACATAGCCAGCCTGATACTTGAGGCTCTCACCTGTAGCTATATATTTATAAGCTATCAAGAACTTGTTTCCCATCAACTGCCAGTAAAAAAGCCATAAATGTATAACACTTGTTTATTTAAATTTCTTTATTGAGCAGGCTTTGTGATATATCAACTGCAAAATCTAAATCCAAGGCTTAAACAATTTATGAACATGATAAGTATTTATATGAACCAAATGTAAACGGGAATAACAGCACTAGTCAACTGGAGACAGTTTTTTTTTCATTGTGGCATTAGCCTTTGTTGTCTTTTATTTTAAGAGCACCACATCTCCTCTGTGTTGAGTTAACATGATTATTGTGAAATATTTCCTCCTTTCTTCAGGTGGGTTGTGCAGTGTTCCCAGATTTTCTCAGAGATGGGAATGCATAGGGCATACCAGATGGTCCAGCACATCATGCAGATGCTCAACAGGGAGCCGCTGGAGAACTAAAACGTTTTGACCCCCTATTTTTCAGATACTCCACATCATGCCAACCCGCATCTTACCGATATACCTTTTTCAAAGTCAAAGTGAAGTCAGAGTCAGCTTTATTGTCAATTTCTCCACATGTACCAGACATACGGAGGAATCAAGAAGACATTTCTCACTATCCCGCTGTGAAATGAAATTAACAAAATAATAATAATGTAGCGCACATTAATTGTAAAGTGCATAAAAAACAATACACATTAAACTGTAAAGTGTAACCAGCATGGAGATACAATCTACTGGTACTGAGGTTAAAAGATGATGGAGATTTAACTGCATAAAAACTGAAATGTATAAATATATGTAATTTGACTGTCCAGGGTAGCAGCAGAGGTTCCTTTTTAATAAGTACCCTTGCCCCCTGAGTGTTGTCCCTATAACTGATTCTCAGATGTTGAAAAATTAAGATAGTATGTATTGTTTAGATCTCTACACCTCCAGCTGCATGATGAGCTGGTTCCTACAGTAATCTGTATAGTAATCTCTTCCTACTGATTAGGGACATTTGCGGCATTGTGATCAGGCAAATGAAACGAATTTGGTGTCCTTTTATCAACCTCATCTTAAGGAACGTGTTTGGATCTATCGGGGCTTTTAATCAGTAACCTAATAACGTGCACTTAGCTGTCATGGCAGAGGACATGCTCATGGTGATAGCTGGACGCACTGGGCAAAACCGGAGTGGAAGAAAATGTCTGAGCACACACTGTTTTCTTTTCTTCTCTCTGCTTGAGTTTTATATGAAACTTATGTGCCTCTTGAAAAACCTTAGTAAGACAATTTGAGGTTTTTTTAAAATCACAAAATACAAATTTTTAATAATTTTATCTATGAACGTAGTCTAATTGACTTTTTTATTGCATCATTTACTACTTCATGAAGTTATTTACACACTAATCTTCCTTTATTATCTCAAGTGTCCTCAGCAGTTCTGTTTTTAACTTCGGGCTTACAACATGGGAGTGCTTGAGTTGAGTAAACACATGGAAACCCCCCGTGCACAGATCAACACCTGCCTGACCAACAAAGTCATCGCCCTCGCAATGTGTTGGAGTTTACAACCGAAGCGATAAGAAAAGTCACTTTTGTCTCAGTAGGAATTTATTGTATCAAGCAGATGATTAAGACATTATTATTACAACAGTGGCCCACTGGAGGGCAGCAGAATTACATGTTGAGGTTGTAAGACCTGTCTGTCCTACCTGAAAGTTGAGGGCGATAGTGAGCAGCACGCACGCTCCGCAGCAGATCCCAAAGCCACAGAGGAGAAGAAGCCGTCGTCCCAAGGCCTCCACGATGAAGACCTGAGGTGGCACAAATTCCCCGTCGATCACTGCTGTTTCACCGCTTCTGAACTCTGCTCACGTGTTTGTACCCACAGCAGCGACAGTCATGAAGACATTGACAGCACCCGTTCCCACAGTCACATACTGGATGTCATTCTCCTTGACCCCTGCAGTGGCATATATGCTGTCTGCATAGTAGTAGATCTGGGAGGGATGAGAGCAGTGGGAGGACTAACTGAAGACATGAGGTGGAGGATACGAAAGTAAGCAGCAGCTGGAATGAGCATCGACACAGGAGTCGTGCGGCTTCTTGATTATGCATATGCAAAGTTTAGTATTGGACGGGGTGTTGTTGAAAGGCGTATCTCACTGCATTGACTCCTGACAACTGCTGGCCCATGTTCATGATGACGATGGACACCAGCTGCCAGCGAAGGGAGCGCTGGGACAGCAGGGACAGTACAGACAAGCGGCCCTCCGCCTTCTCCGACTGGTCCTCCAGTCGCATATCGGACAGTTCTTCATCCACATAGTCGCAGGCGCGCAGACGCTGCAGAGCTGCGAGAGACGGAAAGGAATTTATGAGTATATATTTACAGCAAATAATCATGGTAGACATACTTTTTTTTTTCACCTTTTTTGGCAGTAGTCTCATCCCTCCTCTGGATGAGTGTGTACCTGGGGCTCTCTGGAAAGAAAGGAAGCAGCAGGAGCTCCATGAGGGCGGGAATGCCTGTCAAACCCAGCATGAGGGTCCAGCCTAAACAAGAAGGGGACAAAAAAATTGTTTTAATGGTGAACAAAGAGGGCAAGTGTACGTCCTGTTTGTTTAATACAAATGCAATATTTTGTCTAACCATGCATCCTTAAAACAAGGTTATGTGTTATGCATTCAGAAGAAAGATAGACTAAAGGCTGTCGGCATACATCTGCATCAACATTCAGCCAGTTAAGTAACTCCAGCAAGTATTACAGCAGCAGTGTGTACCTGTGCTATTGCCCAGTATGTTTCTGATGCCCAGCACTTGGGCCGTAAGGATGCCAATGGTAATGAAAAGCTGTGGTACGATTCCAATAGCTCCTCTCAGGTTTTTGGGAGAGAGTTCACCCAAATACATGGGTACCACATTGGATGAGAGACCTGTGCAACAAGATGAATTAGAATGACTCTTATTGATCTTGGTTTTATGAACAGATTTTTTTTCTCTGACCTGCGCAGATGCCAACTATGAACCTGGCCACGATGATGATCTCATAAGACTTGACGATTTCACTGACTCCCATCATCACAGCAGGGACGATGGAAAAGATGTTGTTGAAAAGGAGGGTGCCCTTTCTGTCTCGCCAAACAAACAGTTCGCGGCGGAGATGAGAAAACGTATGCATTCACGACTCCACTCCCACTTTCAGCCTGAGCAGGAGATCGGAAATTACCTCCCCAGACTGTTTACCAGTGGAGCCACCATTAGAGAGCCGAAGAAGCCACCCAACGGGTACATGGACACAGATAGCGACCACAGCAGAGTGAGAAAGGTCCCCTCGATTGGCGTGCCGTAACGCTCCACATGGGTGGCGTTGTAGAATGCCTGCATGAACTGGAGAGAATGGGACATCGCTAACGGAAGCACAGCATCACCTAAAAGATTTCAATTTCACTGAATTTTGTCAAAATCTTCTTGTCGTGGCAACTGGATTTAATTGTCTTGACTTAAAGGTGAAATTCAAGTCCAGTTGCTACGACGAGAAGATTTTGACAAGAAAACATCATGACCTGGATGACTTAGAACCTCCACAGAAATTTTACTGAATGTTACGACAACACTATTGTTCCTTACCAGGGATGGAGAATTGATCACCGCTACATTATATCCATACTGGAAAGATGAACCAAAGGCCGATATAAGCGTCGCCAGCGCCAGCACCACAGTTAATCTCTGCTAGGAACAGGAGTGAACTATTTGTAAAACGCTCCTTACAATTTGGCCATATGCACGTCACCAGAAATCATGCAAATGAGTGTATCTCACCCCTCTCGTCTCCACTGGCCTTCCCCTGTCCTTTTTCTGCGCCATGAATTACTGCCGTATTCCCTCGCTGTCACTTTCAGTATTGATAATAGAGGACTGTGTAAAAACTGCAGTGCCCGAGTGTCAGCCTGCCCTTTGGACACAAGATCAGAGAACATAGTAGTGCTTTACGGCTCAGCTTTGTTTATCTTTTTATGCTGCTGACTGTGCTCTTAGGTTCGGGGATGTTAGGCATGCAATGCAGCTGAAGTAATTAATCGCCAAGCTGTATACTGATGTCTTTTTTCTTTTTTATTGCCCTGCACTGTCACAAAAAATGCCTCAACTGTTGAGATCTACAACCGCCATTAAAAGGCAGAATTAATTTATGATCCAGATACCAGATGAATGTCTTTTTTGCTTCTTCACAGGCAGGCTTGATCACAGACTAGTTTTATTACAAAATGACAGCATAATGATGACAAAATGACAACAGATCTGGTAAATAATTCAGCAGTGATTCGAGAACCTTTCTGTTTCCTCGCTCAGGACGATTTATCACACATTGATTTGTGAATAACCAGGTTTTTTTTTTTGCTGAGGATGCTGTGAATATTTTTTAAATTATTGCTTTAATTTTTTATTCTGCCTCGCTGCTTACTATTGCTTAAGCTGAGTGTTTGTCAATATGATGCTGGATAAAGTTTGGACCTCAGTGTTATTTGCTTTGACTTCATGAACAAAATCTGAGAGATGATATTGTAGTGGGAAATACAGGGATAATGAATCATAAATTCAAACGATCATGAGGTTTGACTTGGGACAAAACTTTGAATATTTGCGCGAAATTAAGGATAAAATATTCAGTAAAGATTATGTTTACTGTTCCCAAATCTTTGCTTTCTCCAACTTCATTCCTCATTAGTAAGTGTCGAGCCATAAAGTTCTTCAGCTTCAAGTCTAGACAGCATATATCACAGAGTGCCGTGTGATTTTAATCCAATTGTGTATCTGCATGTCGAGTTCACAAACATTTGGGGGTGTTATTCCTTGCAGCTATACATTAAAAAGTATTTGGTGCATCTGTTGGGAAAACTTTAGACGTTAATATGGTAAGGAATTTAGCTGCCCCATCTATTCATCTCATATATCCAAATATATGTACTCAGTGCATTTTGTGACTTTGTTTTAAAGTACTTTGGCAAAGTTGTGATATCAAGTCTCATGAAACCGATCATGCTGGTAGAATGAAACAACAGCAACAAGCAAAATAATTACAAATTTTGTTTTTTACTGTCCAACAGGCCATCCCATAATAGCACAGTATTTTGTATGTTTGGGTTTCCAATTTCGTACACATGGTGCAATCATACATCCAATGCCCCCCTGTATTACTGACTTCTCTGTCAGTCAGTGTGTGCTGTTTGGGAGCTTTGTTGTTTTTATGTTTCATGCTCAAAGAGCCTGTTACTCCTTTACGGTCTATCAACTCTAAGAGTTTACTGGTAACTTGGTAACTCTACTCTAGAGTTTATTGCTGGTTTATGTTGTCATATTTGTGATTAAATAGCGGAAATGAAAAGATTTGCATGTCACATGCTGCAAGCAACCTGTTCCAAGTCTCTGTGTATGTGGTGTACACAACACTAATGGCCAATAAAGGGCAGTGTTGCACCAGTAACTTTGGTACATGGGAACATGTTTCATTGCACTAATGTGGCACTGATATACAAACTGTGTATCCATAGATATCGTAAAAACAATGTTTTTTGCTGGATTCCGAATTTCTTTGTTCGTTCTTTTTTAAAGAAAACTTTTTAAAACAATCTAACAGATTATGAGACGGAAAAAAGACAAAATTGACCTTTCACACTGTGAATGACCTCTCTTTTAAGGGTGCAAATCTCTCAATCACGAGCCAAAATGACTAATTTGTCAAGTATCAGTAATTTACATGAATACTTTTTCACACTAAAAATAATGTGTTTCGGTACACAATTGCCTGTATTTTTGTCAAATAACAGCATGAATGGCATCAAAGATTTCTATTTTGTAACTTGTTCAGTCTCCCAACTGCCCATCTTTTCATGTTCCCATTCATTCATTCTGATAGTCTGAGACATTTATTCATTCATTATCTACTGCTTATCCTTAGTTTGAGGCATATCTTTTATCATTCTGTGGTAATTTGTGTGAATGCCAGTAACGACATTGGTGGGAATAAAAAAAGTCCTGTGAAAGTTTTGACCTACTCTTCGTTACTGTTGGTGGACAACACAAAAACTCCCTCTGTAAACACCTGACGCAGCCAAATCAAGAGCCAGTGTTGTGAAAAAAAAATCCATTAACATGACTGGGGAATGGTTCACCCACGCAGTGCAGAGTATCCCTGTTCTCTTTTACTTAATGAATTAGATGGGCGGGGAGCCAGCAGAGGCAGGTGCAGGGACCCCTTCTTTAAGTGTTTCCATTGGGATAGAGTTGCTTCAATGTCAGCCAAACCTCGGCACAATGGATTATTCGGCGCGCAAGTGCTTGTCCTCTGTGTAGCTGTCCTCGAGGACAATAAAAGAAGAAGGAGGAAAAAAAATAGCTATTTTGTATGTCGTCAGCAAAAAACTATCATTAGTTCTCTATTTTCCCACTCATGTCACCCAGTGTTACTCGTGGTCCCGAAAGAGTGACCTCTGTACTGAGAATAAAACTAGAAGTCACATTAAAAACCCTTATTTATGCTTTTTGATGTTTTCAAAATAAATAGAGGCTTGGCACTTTTTTTTTTTTTTTTTTTTACACTGAAAAACACTGAACTGGGAAGCCTTCGTGCCAAAGAAAAAAAAAGTTTGTAGCAACACTACTATACCGCACTTACTTAGTCGCCTGATGACAGAGTTCTCTGCCAGGAGAACGCTCAAACAGTTAGGCCTCTATTTCCAGAGCAGCAGAAATGACACTCCTATCATCAGGGCATCACTTAATTTCCCTTGAAAACTACTCATTTAACAAATGCTATACGAAGTTTTTAACTTAACACGATAACGACCTATAACACAGTGTGTGCAAAAAACCCAAGGGAGCAGTGATCCCTCGTGGATGGTAAACGGTTTACATAAGTGTGAAGCAACTTCTATTTCCTCCTCCTCAAGCGGCCTCAACAATAACAGTTGAATTTAACATTAACAGTTAATTTGAAAAAATCAAATCTTTAGACTAATAAAAATGCCGGGAAAGGTCATGGGTATATCCACATCTGCAAACACCTCTCAGGTTATATTTGAACAACAGCGAGAAAAAGAAGTTTCAAATATCTTGCCAGACCCTGTACAAAACTGATAGTTGATAGTTCGAACAATTACAATCTGGCCAAAGATACAAAGTACCATTATGCAAATATAATAGATCAAAAAACTCATTCATTTCACAGTCAAAGTTAATCAGCGTGAACAACCATTAGGATGAGGTATGGATGGATGGGGATGACTGGGTGTATTGTCTTGATGTAATGTCATATGTGGTATTTATGTGATGTGGGATTTTTTTGGATTCATGCATCCAGCTATCCCTTGCTCCCAAGACGTATTTCTCTGTAGGGAGACAAATAAATCGAAACCTTAATCCTTAACCTTGAACAACCGATGGGAATCGGGTACATCATCATAGGTGCCAGGCAGGTGGTCCGATGGATGGTGTGGAGTTCAGTTGGTTCATATCCCGTATTGGTATACGCTCAGCCTGTTGCTAATTCTGGCAATTGGTAAACAAATGGGGGGGGGGGGGTCAAAGGAGAAGTGAAGATCATGGGAAAGACTTTTCTAGGGGGAAGGATGCCATGTGATCGGTTTTTACATCCTGACCGTGATGACGACAACGGGGGTAATTTTAGTTACACCGCAGGACTGATGGGTCGTTGCAACCAGGGTCTGAAAAATGTTGCAACTGTGGTGACTAACCACATTGGAAAGAGAACAGCACAAATGCATTTGGATGAATAAATCTGATATCACACTGAGATTTTATTACGTGGTCCCTTGTAAACACAATCCTTTGAAATAATTACATTTTGAAATCACCCAAAGCCACTTGAAATACAGATATCTTTTTAATGTTATAATACAAACAGATAACAATATATCTTATTGACAACTGGTTTTCACTTAATTAAACATGAATATCTCTAAGAAAAACATAAATGACATGAAGCTCGGCTGTTGTCGTCTAGGGGGCAAAGTTGGTCCGTGACTGTAAACACATCCTTTAGCCAAATGTTACAGTAACAATGACTGTCCAAAGTTAATTTAAAGAGAAAAAAAATAAGCACATGAGAAGAACTATATCCAGGTTTTTCTCTCTCAATTTTTTTTTTACATCATTAAGGTTTATCACATTGACGTAATATTTTGTCACAATGAATACTTGACTATCTTTGGGAGCAAGATATATAATGATCATCAGTTTCACCCTGACAAAAGATTATAAAAATACATGTCGGCTTCTGCATCTGAATATAATGGAGTGTAAGCCAAATCACAAATGCAAACTAAGCATTTATTTAATGGACAGTTAGGAAGGCATTTAAAAGGTTGATGTGCAGCACATTTGACCCCTTGGTATTGACGAGACACAATCTGCATCCCTCTGAATGCTTCATGTGATTCTCCAGCATTGTCCTCATCGCCTAAAGTGCATCTGATTCCTCTAATGACATTTGTTTCAGCAAAAGCCTCGATGTCTGCCTTGCTATAGACAGAGAACCATCCACTGCCACTCCTGCGACAGTCAACCTTTGCCATCCCAGTCTAGCGTTATCTGTCAGTCCAGGTTGGACTGTTGCTGCTGTCTCTCTGGGTGGAAGGAGCTCTGTCCCGTCAACGGCCCGCTCGATGCGTTCTGCTGTGCTTCAGCTCGGCCCTTGGAGCAGCAGCAGAGCGCAGAGCAAAGGCGCGTGCGGATTGGCTGGGTGAAAAACACAAACATTATGCAGTTGGCGGCTCCCTGTGAGGTGTTGCCAATTCCCTGTTGGTTCAGAACAAGAGCGTTTTAGGGGAGGAAAGCAGCTTATAATGTAATAAATGACAGATCAGGCATTATTATGGGAAATAAATGTTCCCAATCATCAGAAAAAGCAATAGACAATGAGCAAAGGTCGTTGAGAAAATCAGTGCCTTGCATGTTTTTTCCAAATCCTTGGGTCTTTGAACTCAAGTCAAGGTTTTGACTCCGAAGTGAATTTCAAGTGTCTTAAACCACGCAACAATTGGACATCATTTTTAAGCCAAGAGAGTAATAAGCTTATATAATCATATTCTTCTTACTATTTAAGGTGCCTGGTCCTCACACTGCAGTTGGACTGACACCATGAATTACTGGTGTAACGGAAGTCAAGTTGCAATTATTTTATAATTTCTCACTACATTACTCAAGTCAAATGTATGCGCCCAAACAATCTTGTGTACCCAGGATCAGAACTTTATCGATATGAGAGGCAGTTGGTGGAGTGAGAGGGACAGACAGACTGAACAGAAGAAACATTAATGAACTCACATGTAGAGTCACAAGCACTGGGTTCTGTCTGGCTGAGGATCCAGCTAGGAACAGAACGAAGCGCACTGTGCTCCAAATCCGCAGGACTATGAAGATAATGGGGATGAGTGTGAGCTTCATATCAGCCATGGAGGAGAAAGAGTGTGATGGTGTCCTATTAGCCAGGATGGGACGGTACTCAGAGAGGGCAGCATGCTATGTCACACAGAGGACACTCAAGTTAATTATCTCTAAACATGAACCATCAAATGCAACATCTTGGAATGACGAAAACGAGATGGGGTAAGCATGGACTTCGAATAATGTTTTTATGACACATTTATATTTCAGTATAGTGGGCTAATACATTGCTATATATTTGACATGTAATCATTGGATTTTTCTATTAGAAACTGATCAACATATCATAACAGTCTACATCTTCGTGACTGTTCTCAATCCCTTCATCAATTTGACAAAATGGGCTTTGAGTAAACTGGCAAGTGGTCGGCTTGAAACAAAAATTTTAAAATATTTAAAATATTACAGAAATTTAAAAAGCATTCAACTTCAAGCAGATGTTAATTTTCTATTTACTGAAATTATGTGAAATGTTACATGTTTAAATATCAAAAAACAATGTCTTCATTGTTAAGGGAGGTGCTGATCCTTACTCTCTTCGCTCACAAGATCATTTGTTGCTTTCTGTTCCATATGCCCGCACTGAATTGGGTAAAAGGGCTTTCGTCCATTCTGCACCTACTGCACGGAATATGTTGCAGAAAGACTGGAAACAAACTAAGTTTATTTCATTGAGCGTTTTCAAATCTAGACTGGGAATTCTTGAGGCCTATTCCAAAACAAGCGCTTGTTTCTCTTGGCCTACTCAAAAAATTATCCTTTTTTCGTCTTATTGTACTTAAATATTTCTTGTTGATTGATAACATTTTCATTTTTTAGGGGTTGGAGAGCTCAACAAGTGATCACTTCTCAAAAGTTTGGTTGGGGCTAAAAACCTGACTGGGTGCTCACCGCGACATGGATGTGCCTCTTAATTAGAATGTAGAGGATGGGAAGAGTGAGGTAAGCCAGAAACTCCCAGATCTTTCCAGTCAGCAGCATCCAGAGAACATGATCCGAAGCTTGGATACGGACCCAGCACCAGCCCACTGACACCTCGGACGCGTCATAGCCGATCTTGTTCAAGCACACGGCGGCAATAGTGATGCCCAGAGGCACACCCCAGCTAGAAGACAAGAAGTGAAAAAGAAGACTAAATCCTAACCCTCAAAAATGTCAATTCAATGTATTGAAGCACTAACATTTGGTTTGTGTGGGTTCAGGACCCACAAGTTCTGCAAAGACATGTGACATCATGTGACAGATGATCTTTTACTTATGACTTGCGTGTGTGATATAGTGCACCCTGCACAGTCATACACGAGTTATTTTGCTTGGCACCTCATACAATCAGCAGTAAAAGGATTATTATAAATACCACTTTGCTTAGGGACCAGCTCTGTATGTGTTATGGATATGAGATTTGATGAATGGTACCGTTGTTTGATCTTTGGTTCAATGAAGCAATTGAGAATTCACAAAAAAAATAAAAAATAAAAAAATCACAACAACAGACTCTGTGGTGCAGTGGACCCTGGAGTGCAAATGTTCTTGTGTCCAAAAATAGATTAATTATACGGCTCAGCAACATGGGGCGTCGACTCTCCCTTTATGCCCTTAATGAACATAGACAGCTCCGTATGAGCAGAAGGAAGAGTATCCCATGGCGTTAAGTAACCTGCTAATATTCTCAGAAAAAAATACACATTAAGCTGATTAACTATGTGTGATGAGCTAGATTAAGCATGGACTCTCTCCTTATAGTTCATGTACTGGGAGCAAGTAAAATTATAAGAATGTGAGCAACGTTGATGTGGCCAAAATTGCGTTGGTACAACAGAGTCAGACCATCTCTAAAACTGCAGCTCTGGTGTGCTATTGTGGTCTGGAGAGGTCTGGCCCTACCAAGAGTCTTACAAAGAAGGAAATCCTCTAAGCTCAAGCTCAGGAGTGGCAAAGACTCAGAGGTGATATGTGGGGAACTTTGAGGTCTGATCCAGACGATGAACCACTGCCGCTCAAACTGCAGTTGGAAGTAATAATAGTTCTGTTAGAAAGCTGTCAAAAAAACCCACAAACACACACATACAGTTCACCACACTTATAGAAGGCCTGTGTGGAGATTATAAAATCTGACCGCTTGCTTAAAGAGGTGACAGTAAACACTCAAATCTCGCAAATAGACCCCTCAGCAATGGAACAAGGGGACCAGATCTGAGAAATCTCATTTTCTTTGGTTACCCTTGTCCTCAGTAATACCACAATGTTGGTCTCTTTTCCCCCCAATATTTTTGTAGCCCCTTGTCAGTGGAATGGTTTGCAAAAAGCTTTTCATAACAGTAACATCTATTCATACATACAGATAGCTTAGAGGTAACCTCTATTTAGACACCAGATACTTATCCAGCCTTTGAGTCCATCACTTGCAACACACATGACAAGCAACAGCAGAAAAGGAATGCCTAAAAATGCACTGAATTTGACCTTACAAAAACAAGTGACAGTACAAAAGTCTTGGTGAATGCAAAGCAGCAATTCAGTTAAGACCTCATTCCACACAGATGAAGTAAGACATGCATTTTAACAATAACCGTTGGTATCAGCCATTGATTCTGGTTTTGCATATTTCTTAAGGTGGAATCTCGGATATTAGTTGACTAGATACAATAAATGATTCATAACTGTTTTAAACTACTTGACCTCCCTGTGACCTTAGGCCAGTCAGAGCCAGGGAGGACGATTTCGTGTTTATGTTCCCCTCAACACTCCATTCAATAACAAATGATTGTCAGCACGTCATGACAACTTGTTACCATAGAAACATGGCAGTTGCATTAGTCTGCAATTGCTCCCTGCCAGGCTAAGTGGTGATCATCATGCTGAGCTCAAAACAAAAGATAACTGTGTTTTTCTTCTTATAAGCTAAGATACCAAAATCCCAACCTGAAAAAAGAGGAAGAAAATAAATAACTATACAGAAATAGAAAAATAAATTAATTTGATAGCCGAATTTGATTTCATTTGAGATGCTAAATTTAAAAGGTATCATTTTCATTGCCCTGTCTTTTCATCCAATTTTCAATCAATTTCAGTGTTGTTTTTCTTCGTGAGAATTCTTGAAACGTAATTACATCTTGACACCCAAGCCCAAACCACCGTGACAATGTCAATCATGCTGAACAACACCTGACATAATTCAGAGCTGCAGCAAGAGATATGGTGTTAACCAAATGCAGGAATATGTAAAAAAAAAGAAAAGAAATTAGGCAAAAAAAAGTTGAAAGCTTAATATATCTAGTTTTGTGAAAAAATAATAATTTCTAACCTTCTTTTTTTCATTGAATTAGAAATAAACAGTTATTTACAGCAAGTAGCATGAATAAAAAAAACATCAAATAGTTTAAAAATACATTAAAATCCAGTAAGTCGAAAAGGCTATCAATAATGAAAACATAAACACATTTCTAAATAAATAGTAAAGCAACAGTCTGGGAAATCTGCCTCGTAGGTGAGTGTTCGAGGGCTCAGCTGTCCCATGAGGCTCCGCGGCAGGCGAAGCGACACGAACTAGACCCCCTTCCGCGCGCTCACCTGACCAGGTGGAAGAACACCACCAGGCTGTCCGCCGCTCTCTGACTCGACCCGACGATGAAGACGTACAAGTAGACGGCGATGGCCACCGTCCAGAAGAAAGAGCTGGTGTTGGCGAAGGTGGATATCGCTCCTTGGACGAGGCAGTCCAGAGAGTCCGCGCGGAAAACACTCCAGACCCCGAAGGCGTAGGAGACGGCGGAGAGCCAGTCCGACACCGAGAGGAAGACCAGAAGCTTCCGCGGGATGGTCCTCAAGTCCGACCAGCAGACGTACGTGAGGATGATGAGCGACGAGCCGAGGAAGGACAGCCCGCAGGAAGTCAACACCACGACCTGCTCCGAAAAGTAAACAACTGTCTCATTGTTGTTTGCCATCGCCGAGAGGGAGCAGGTATGAAGGCAAATTACCACATGTCGACGGAACGCGGTCACCGAGTCACACCGCGTTGTTTTATTTTAGCGTCGCGACGTAGCAGCTCCGCGAACACCCGAGTGCGCGTCGAGAGGAACCAAACCAAACTTCTCAAGGTTTAACCCCTCCCTCCGCCGCCGCCGCCGCCGCCTCCTCCTCTTCCCCTCTCCGCACCAACCGGAAAATCCATCTGGGGGTCGGTCAGCTGGTGCGCCGGGGTTGCGCTCGGTCCCGATGTCTATTTTCAGCCCCTGTCCTGGACGGGATTAGCAACATGTAAACAAATGAGCTATGAAAACACTTTACCCCTCTCGAGTGGGTTGTGTGTGTTCTTTTTTTTTTTTTTTTTCGAGAAGTCAAGAGTACAATGCGTGTGATTGATAACGATTTTATCATCAACACCCAACAAAGTTCCTATTTCAAAACTTCCTCCCAGGTACACACACACACACACACATACACACTGACTGTTCACATCATCACGACAGTTTCAAAGTAAATAACAACAACAACTACCATATAAGCAAGAATACATACAGACCCCAAAATGATTCTATAAGTTATTTGGAGACTATTACATGCCACCCCTGTTAATGATATCTACGTGTTGTGCCAGCAGAGAGAGAACTGCTACAAATAGGTAGGTAGATGTACATTATTGATCCAAAAACTGGGAAATTATAAGGGCAGCAGCATCACAATATACAGTAAAAAGGGCAAAGCACAAGGAACATGCTGTACATATTGAAATAGCAACAGCAGTTACATTATGCATACTAAAATAGATATAGTAGTTACACTGCACAATCCTGTGAGATAGTAGTGAGTATTTTAGATTTGTATGCTAGGTCTGTGTGGATGTTGCATGACTGCCTTGTCATCTGACTTACAACAGATCCACGCATAGACTCACTCTTCTCCACAAATCACATCCTGCTTTTTGGGACAGGATCTGAGTTTAAATCGCTGTGGATTTATTCCTTTAAAAATGTAAATTTCATAAGGTGACAGTTTTTAGCAAAAGTGTTTGCGGTGACTGTGGTTCATGACTGTGCACTTTTCTGTTCTGTCCCAAGCTGTCCCTTCACGAAGGCCATTTGTAATTTTGATTTTTATCGTCATTTAATCGGTAAGTTGAACGTAGAATTGCACTAAACATTGGCATTTTCAGATAACCGTTATCCGAGAACCACTGACAGAAATATCTTTGAATATTTTGGCTAACTGAGCCATTTTAGACAACCATTTCTTTTAGAGAAGTATAGCCTCCTTAATTGTCTGAACAAAATGTTTTGTGTTTCCTACAAAGGGAAGTGTTCTTTGCCCGCTCCCATTTCACTTTCCACTTGTCAGTTTGTACAAATAAAACCAGATTCATTTTAGGCTATCCCACTTTGTCTAAAAAGTGGGGCGCATCAAATCACTCTCTTTATCCCTTGCTTGATTTGTCTTCCTATGCCACATTCTTACCAGGTTGCTGTATATATGTGGTGAAATACTGTCTTGCGTTTTTAATATACACTGATACCACCGTTACTTTGAAACTGATAATGTGCTTTCTGATCCCACCTCCTAACAGATGACATAGAATTTCAGCTGCTCACCCAACAACTGGTGTGTTGCCGTTGCTTTGATTTTGTTTAATTTGTCCCAAATGTTTGCTCTTTAACATAAAAGATGCCAACAAGTCCATTCCAGTCTCCTGTACCTCGCATGCTGTAGACCCTCGTCACTAAGAAAAACAACACAGGTCCAATCATGTCATTCAGCAGTAAAGCATTTATTCAGTGTAACTCTTATACTTGGCTTGAACCAAAAGATTTTCATGGCCACAGACTGAAAACTCAAAGTCAGAAGGAAATAGCAGGAGTTTTACTGGAGTTGTGGCATGCTCGCATTATCCCGATTGTTAAGTATGAGGTTGTACTTTGTTGTCTTCTCCGAGTCTTGGGCTTACGACAATATCAAATGTGTTTGATATTATTGCAAGTCTGTCAGTCTTTACGGTGGTGTAACACTATCAACAATCAACAGATGAGCTCAAACAAACCGGAAACAGGAAATCTGGTAGACAAATCACCAGAGCAGTATTGGCGGCAGAGACGGTATTTGTTGGCGGTATGGATGAATGGAAACAGCAAAGAACATCCCGATCGATATTGGCCGTCCAGAAAGAGGAGCGGATGGTGGAGCTGTGAGCAGATCAGCCCAGCTTGTATATCAACGTATCACAACCGATTTGGAGGAGGAAAAACGATGGACTGAAATAGCAGAGGCTCTGCCAATACCAGGTGAAAACATTGCATGTTAGGAAAAAAATTACTGAAAGAATCTAGTTGTAGTCTTGTAAATAGTGACCCTGTAAGATTCACAGTCTTTGTATAATCACAGAATGACACAAGGCTGCGTCTGAATACTCTAAAAACTACAGTAGGTTTCCATGAGTCTCAAATATTTTCAAAATCTTATAACATATGGGTGGCATTGCATGTAAAGTGCCCCTGACAGCTTACAACAAAAGCCCCTCTTTCCTTATTAAATTGTGGCAAAAATATTACTGTTTCTTTTTATTCAAATTCCTCATTGAAAATACATTCAGTTTTCTTAAAATGTTAGGATGTTGCAGCAGTATCCAGTACAAAATGAAGAGGTGATACTACCAACTCCAGAGATATGGTGGCAGCAAAACAACAGAAGTCCTGCCATCCCTTTTCTTGTGCAGCCAGCTGTCATTTGTGTATGTGCCGCATACAGTGCAAATCTGAATCAGCAGGTCACCTTGCTGAGTGGCCTGAAGCCTTCCATTTTAACAACCTGCTTTGCCGGCTCCTTGTGGGTCGTTCCCTCGCCCCACCCTCCACCACCCACCTCGCAATATTTACAACTCTTGCAATGAATTCACAATAAAACTTAACTAGTGCTTTGACAGTTTTATTTTTAATGAAGCTGCAGCAGTTGGAAATTTTCAGTATGAGTTGCTTTCTTAATTTAACATTTTTATGTCCCTGTCACTGCCGTCACCCAGCTCTTTCAATGACTAATAACTGCAAATACAGAGGCGACTTGATATGCCACCATCACTTTGTTTAAACTGAGTTACTGTAAGGACATGCTATTGAAATTAAATTCTTATAGATGATCCATGACATCAGAAAACACATTATCATATGACGATGTCCTGTTCGCTGCCATTCGTCTGCTTCCAAATAAAATTACGTTCACTGATGTTTATCTGTTATAAACTGGTTGTTTTGTAAATGGTTTGGCATGATGTGACAGAAAATTTAAGAGTCCAAAAAAATGTTTGTTCCCCTCCTCTTGCAATGAATGCAAGTCATCATTTGTCATTAGCTTCTAAAAATGTTAACATGGAGTAATATTTTAATTATTAATTGATATTTTTTTTACTTCACTTTTGGTCAAAAGACCTTGGGATTCAAGATTTCAGTTCTAAAAGTGGAAAGTTTTAAAACAGTGACTGTTTTAGAACTGAGAACAGACGTTTTATACCTCCTGCATTGCTGCAGTAGATACAAAACCCCCTTGTGTTTGCAGCAATGCAGTGGCTCACTGTCTCTTTCCTGCAGGATAAGAACAAACACATCTGCATTATCATCAGAATGACTAATGACCAAAAGTTAAGATTCAGAAGACACAGTTTTCCATTCTCTCCTCACAGAAATTGAGATACGGTCGTGCAATTCCGTACCTTGATGGCCGCATTTGAATGTTAAATCAGAATCAGTCATTCAGTGATGGTGACGGCTTTGTGTCTGTCTTTTTTTTTTGTCCCCGAATGTACTTTTGCACTGTGTTAAATATTGTTTTTTTAAATAAAAAAACAAAACAAAACAAAAATACAAGTTGTTGACATCATTAAAATAAATGACCATTCAAGACAAACTCAATCTTCTGGTATGTTTTTATTTAACTTTTATTTTTTTACAACTAGAGACATGTTTCAGTAATTATGCTGCACCCAGTCAGAGGAAATGTACTGCCAGAAATGATAAATAATGAAGCCTGAAAATATTTGATGAATGTTTGTGAATTCAAGAAACATGCATTTGCGTCTTCAAAAATTGGAAGCTTTTTTAAACACAAATCGCAGCGGACAAAAATTCAGACGCATGCCAGGACGTCGTTTTCAGTCACAAGAGGGCAGCAGAGCCGTAAGCATGTGACGCTTTGATGCAGTTGCAGTGTTGTAGAGCCTGTCAGCACAGAGGGCACGCTCTCAGCTGATCCCCCATCAATTCTGTCCTCAGCTGCATTAATCTGATATTCACTTGGAAAAACTTACAGCAGGATCCGTTTTTGGCACACAGCTTATACCCTCTTCTTTCAGTTCACTTTAATTTTATATTTATTTTGCACTGTGATCCCAAGGGGCCTATAATTGCGAAGAATTTCTGCGGCAGTATACTTGCTGATTGCTTCGTTCTCACTCCTCACAACAACCAGCTAAGACACTGCCAGAGAAACACTCACAGCAGCCGCATCCGTCTCTCCGTCTGGCTCTCTTTGCTGGTCCCGACTCCTCTTTGCACCTCAATGTGTGAGTCTGGCACTATGAATTCACATTGTTCATCTCCCATGAATCAGTGGTGTTTAGGAGCCAACAGCCTCAAACATCCCTCCCTCTCCCCTCTGGGCCGGCATGGTCTGAGTCCAATACCCGGAAGCTGTACAAGAGAAGAGGGAAATAAGTGATAATATTGATTGGTATAAATCTTATGTAATCAGTCAAATTTACACCTTATATTAAATTTTGATAACAGAATGGATTCACTATCCTTTTAAGAAATCTTGGATGAATAATAAAAGACAGTACTTTCTTTATAGCTGTCTTAAATTAATAATAACAGGCATCCTCCCTTGCCCACCTCAGTTTATATAACTGTGATGCATTGATGACTCTACACTCTGCAGCCCAAAGTTACCCAAACCGTGTTCTCGTTGATACTCCAATAAACTTGTGCTGCATCACTTTAAGGCGACGGAACTTGGGCAAATAAACACCTCCGAACCAAGAATAGTCGCCGTGACTCATGATTTTGCAACAAGAAGTAAAAGGGGAAAAAAAGGAAGCAGAAATAGAGTTCTACTACATACATTTGTGAATTTCCGCTTCAGCAATGTAGGTGTCAAATAATGCAAATGCTTGTGTGCGTGCGCTGTTACCGAAGGGAGATCAACTAAAATCCTCTTGCTATCAGTTGTGTTTGCTTGCTGCAGTGCTATTTTGGGCCATCTGACTATTCCATACTGTCCTCTCCCCGTGGACTCTGCATTGCTGACAGGACAACATGAATACCAGAGAGCAAACTGCAGTCACTAGCAAAGAGATGCAGGAAGATACTGAGAGTTGTGAGAAAGGATTATGGGAAAAAATTAATTTGGATGAATGCTTGTTCTTTGTCTTTGCTTCTTTTTAAACTACGTACGATTGGTGTTGTGATACATGCGTAACAACATACTACTGATCCAAACACTGAAAATTCTTGAGTGTGGCCTGCTGTCACCTTGCCCGGATGCTACATCCTCGTCTCATTGTAGTGAGCCAAAGGCTGCCTTCACTGAGCACATGATCACAGGAATTCCTTCCTGCTCAGGGTTGATGTAATCCCTAATACAGGGTTAAGGAATGCCAGTGAAAAACAGCCTGTTCGCTAAATGAATGACCAGCTTCTCCGCACAAGGAACAGCAGAAGGAGCAGTAACCGAGCTCCCCTCATAGACATGTCCACAAGCATGAGTGGGTTTTTCAGTCTCTGTGAGTTTAGCTTAATTGTCATGCTCTTCCTGCTTGTCAATCCTACTGTGTGTTAACAAATATTTGTGTGAGGATTTTTGTGTGACTGTGGAGTATTCGGACAAACTGGATGGTACAGCATTTGTTTGCATGTTCAATATACCAATTTAGAATAGTGTTAGCTCTATTTATATTCGAGAAAGGAGCTTAACTTAAATAATTTGATCAATTTATTTTTTACTTTACATCTTGTGTTACAGCACTATCATGATACAGACCTTTTATATAATCTATTCTTTTTTTTGTGTGTTGTTGAAATGAGACTGTCGTCACAGCCTTCCTATAGGTGAAACGACCTTGATGGAGGAAAAAATGTTTTTCACATTTATCAAATTTAAACTTCAATTAGTATACTGACTATTATATTTATTGTGCCCAGCTCTTGACAAAGTGATAACTTGGTACCATCTGCATTTACTTGGCCAATCAAAAGTTTTGTTTTTCCACCGGTTTTGAAATGTGTCTTTATATTAAGCTAATTATTGAGAAAGTGTCCATTTCAGCCAAGAGACCACTATCAACTGCTTAAGCTGAAATATATCTTGTTTCCTGATGAGACATCAATTCTTTGCTGATGGTATTCAGTTTAAGTTCAGCCAGATATGATGACTTTACAAAGGTTCTGAATGGGGCCCCCTGCAAATCACATTTTAAAACCAGGTGTAAATAGGATCATAGAGAAGAGTAATTTAGACTAGAGACAGACGCGGGCCGCTAGTTGCCTTTTTTCCTGCACAATACTTGGTTGAATGATAATCAGTTTAGGATATAGCAAGAGGGTGATGCAAGGCAGGCATTTTGGGACCATTTTTTATTGAAGAAAAAAAGAATGAAAATAACCCAAGTTCCTGGACTTGTCAGTACTTCCATCTAATGCTTATTAAAGTTTTAAAAGTTTTGTGTATTTTAGTAAATTTGTTTTTTTTGTTAACTAAATTTCAGTTCAAAATACAATATTAAATTTTTGCCCTTCAGGGCAAATCATTGAGCACTAGTACAGCACCAGATGATCTTTTGGTAATTCCTAATGTCTAATTAATTTATTTCATTATCTTATTTAAAAGTAATATTCAAAAATCTTCAAGTAGTACAGGTAAGTCCTTTAAGAATTTCCAAGTAAAGACTTGCTAGTTTTTTAACTTACTTCCTTAAACCTTTTTCAGGCAGTTTCTTAATATTTATGAAATACTGAAATTAAATGTAAATTAAACTGTCTTTTTTCTCCTTGAAATGTCATTTAGTGAAGTTTCAGGTTCAAGTTTTTTTTTTATCCTTTTTTTTTTTTCAGTTTTTTATTATAATTACTGGAGAAATGTTGCAAATGGTGAATGATATAATGAAAACTGAAGTCTGAAGTTATATTTTGCTGAGCCAGATATCGATTTTCATTCTAATTATATAGCTCAGTTACCTTAAAACAAATGTTATTGATATCTTAGATGCTGTATCTAACTTTATTTAAATGGCTTTATTGTAACAGGTATCTGTGTGATTCTAAAAGAAAAAGATCCATTCATCTAAAAGAAAAAATTAAGTGTCAGGTGTGTTGCCCATTTAGTGTGAAACAGTAGAGCATGAGGCACCATCTCGTTTGTCTCAGTGTGGCATGTGTGTAAGTAACCATGGAGTTAGTGACATGTGCAATCAACAGATGACGAAACGCAACCCCGGGATCCACCTACGCTTTCTGAACGCACTGGATCCCTCTGCAGTCAGGTTTCAGCTCCTTTTAAAACACTAAGCATCATCACCAATCATTTCCAGCGGCTTGTTCCACTAACTACAATCGTGCTTAATGCTCCAGCCCCATTCCACAATCTAATCATCTTATAGCTAACAATGACATTAGTATTTATTGTAGGGCCATGTTTCTCAACACTACTAAACATGACTCGCACACTGATGGCATGGATAGCAACCTCAGACTGCAATGAGGTGTCTGTGGTACATTATTTATTTGACTATTTTATTGTTCTTTACGCATGATTGACTTTAATATGATAGCAAATTATTACAAAGTCCCTGGCTATGATGACAATAAGTCATTACATTTGTGTATGAATGCACTACTATCAGCTGTGAAATTGTTTAACCTGGGTTCATCATGTCTGTATGTTTAATTGTACACTGGAGTGCACTGGCAAGCAAAAAGCAATTGCCACAGTATTTGTGTCTGTGGTTCTCTGAACCCACAGGTAAATATGTTATTACATAAATGTCATATTCTTTTCTGGAATCACCAATGTATTTTGAGATTTCAATGTCCCCTATGAGCTAGTGACTAAAATATAGCATATATGTGCGATGGCACACAGACAGTCCAACCATTGTCTGCCGTTAGTATCGCTGGTGATGGCTATTTCAGTTTCCTGTCTTATCATGTCATCTTGGTGTATTCATCAAGAAGAACAAGTTCAAGGTATACAGCAGGTTATTTAATCCTCACTTTCAGTTTGTTGCTTTGCCATTCCTTCTTTTAAAGTGCATTATTATTTTTAACTTCATAATGTTTATGTAAAATTTTTAATGTCATGCAGGACCGGATGGACCAAAGACTGTCTTATGCCTGCAAAAAACGGCCAAGTCGTTACTAGTTCTATTGTCACATTTTTGTTAAACTCAGAATCAGCTCTGCCTACCCCTTTTTCTTCTTGCATTTTATTGAGAAAAAAGCAGTGCTGATGTTCTTGTCTCCTTTCATTGCCGCAGTTCAAGAAGAAGGGGAGGCCTGCTACCTCTTCTGATGAAACTGCATGTCATTGTGAACAGAGGAGAAACACTAACAAGAATAGCTGTCCTTCTCTGTGATCAGGCAAGGGTGGTGGAGTCCCTGCGGAATTGTGAAAGGGTCACTGTTGGTGCTCTGTCTGTGCGGAGGTTGCTGAAGAACGGTGTGCTTGGGTGTACCCCAGATATCTGCATAGACTTGCACTTTCTTAAGTTTCCATAGCATCATCTTAGCATCCTGACTGAATGAATGCCTCACAGCTGTCCCGATAAACATGTGTTTCTCTTTAAATTGCCTTTTTTGAAGCAGAAATGGAAGTCTCAGCACAGCATCCTCCTCTCTTATTCTCATTACTCTTTCCATTGCCTTAATATACATTACTTCTTTTTGATAGAATAGTTGAGCCAGAGAGCCACAGAAAGGCTTGTTTTAATATTAAATGTCAGGCTCTTTAATTAGTTCACAGTTTTGACACTCACCAAGAAGCGGGGAAGCAGTGCAGCTCTCTCATCCATGTCGGGCTCCACTGAGCGCACTGCTGTGTTCTACACCAACAAGAGTTTGTCCACTGGTGTCGCAGAGTTCTGCTATTGCCTGGGTCACTTCACACGGCAAACTGCTGACCACAAGCCTCTTCTGTGTCTCAGGCTGCCTCTCTCTGCCTCACTCGGGCAGCACAACAAGTCAAGGCATGTTCCAGCAGCCACCAACAGCCAGACTGGGTGTATGAGTCTGTTCCCTAGACCAAAGGGGGAGGAGCAGAGGTTCAGAGAGGGGGGGAAACCCAGAAAAGCCCAGAATGACTCAGCCTGCTCCAGTTGGTTAGCATGCAAAGCATTAAGTTTTAACGCTTGCCCATGAATGACTTATTGTTGTAGGTGCATTTAATGTGACAGAATCTTGTAAAGAATGTCTTCATACATCATATCACTTGATGCAAACATGATGCAGAAGACAAATAATAACTGGTCCAAGAATTTAAAAGTTTTTTGTTTTTTTTTGTGACTTGTCAAATCATTTTTGTTTTGTCCATAAAGATAAAGATGAGTGGTAGTGTGCTCAAGTCTCAATTAGCACTAACAGCGGACTAACAAGCTTAACGTTTGTTGTTGAGGGAAAAAATATGTTCAATTCGGTTTCATATTTGAGATTGTGGGGTTTTATTCATAATGTAACCATTATTTTATTTTATTTTTTTCCATTTCACTTTGTTACTTTCTTAAATCCACACAGAGGTAACATGACTTCCTTGTAAGTAGTTTTTTTAAATTTAGTATAGGCACATGGAACAAAGCAGTAACTGTGAGGATTTCTTTTTTGAGAATCAAAGTATAACAAGAACTACTGAAGTGCTATCTGCTAGTAAGTATCCTATCTGCATTTTTTTTCACATAAAAAGAAGTGGTACCTATGTTTGATTAACAGCAGAAAATGTTCAATATTTGAATGGATTCAATACAAGAAAGTTTTAATGCAGCTTTTACAATATTACATGACGAAATGCAACGTTAGACTTTTAAAAGCAGGCTATATTGTTTGTATGACACAATATCGAAGCTGTGACCACGAGTAAATACGCTAGTGTTTCATCCAGTCCAGTCATACAAAAGGCCTTATATTTATTAGCATCCATTACAGGTAAATCATTGTACATAATATGGTCACTTGAGAAGAATTAAGCAATGTTTCATGCTGAATTCAAAAGTAATATGTTTATTCTATGAGGTACTTATGTTGTATCTGGTGGCTCAAAATACAAGCTAAATATGCTAATGTGCCTTGAATGCTCGCCTTAACTACAGGGGAAATGATGCAAATTCATCACTGCTGTAGTAGAAGTTGATCACTAGGCAGATTCCGGGTGCAGCAGCAGAAACCAGCTCAGCAAAATTCCTGCTACAATATGGTCTCAATCTGGTTGCCGGAGCATCTTTTAAAGTACCGTACTGTAAATCACCGGCAGTGCTCTCAACTGCATCAGTCAACAGACTGATGACCTTATGAATGAAAGAGCAAAGTCACTGATGTTGTACTTAAAAAGAAAACAGCCCTGTTTGAAGATACCCTTTTCTCTCTCATGGCAAATACAAAAAAGCAATAACTTTTGGTAAAGCACTGAAGATGCACTTTTGTCTGCGGGATAGCAGTTAAAATTTATTGGAAGAGGCGGTCTGACATTGCACTGCACAGCAGCATTTTGAGCAAGTGTCAGCAGCTGTTTCCCAAGAGAGTTTGTTCTTTCTTTGTATTTTAACAAATACTACTCTCACTTGGAAAATAAGTGGACAACCGCTTAGCTTACATGACACTAGTTTTTGCATCAGAGCTAAAATATCACATATAACGGAAAATGTAGCTGTTCTATCAAGAAGACATTGTGGTTGGGGCCTCACACTAGCATCTGTGTCAGTCTTGGGGGGCTGTGGGGGGAAGGAACCCCGAGCCCCGCAAGTTCAGAGCTTGCTGCATTGATTACATCATCGGAACTAGAGTGCTGGAATGGGACAATGCACCATCAGGAGGGGGGGAAACCAGCTAATCTCACCACTGCCTCCCCTGCGGAGCTCCGTGGGCAGAGTGTGTGTATGAATGTATATGTGCTTCTGTGTCTTTCTCTGTCTCATCTGTCTCCAAAGTCGGCCTTAGTCTGGTCCAGCATGAGACTGCCTGCTCTCCCTCACATTCCCCACCACTATCACGTGACCGAAGGACTGTCTGTGTCTTAGAGAGAGAGAGCGAGAGAGTGTGTGTGTGTGTGTGTGTGTGTGTGTGTGTGTGTGTGTGTGTGTGTGTGTGTGTGTGTGTGGCCAGCACTGCAGGAACTCAGCTGCTGCAGGACATTGCAGGATTGCTGTTCTACTGCTGGCTTTTTCTCTCTCTCTCACTCTTGCTCACCCGTCTATTCACTCAGGCAAATTGCTCAGGGAGGACAGTGAAAGCATGTATTGCATACTTTTTTGACAGAGGAGAGAGTGTGTCGGGGGGGCAGCGTCATAGAGGTGCCAAGCATGCCGGTGAGATGCTGTGCTGAGCAACTGTACCTCACAGACATTACAGTTGGGAAAGTGGAGATGAGAGGAGGAGAGCGAGAGAAGGAAGGTGGGGGGAGGGCAGAAGTGAGGTGCAAGTAACATCAGGTGAGTGCGGCAATTTCCTTTGCCGTCAGTGCAGCACCCACCCTCAGTGAAAGTGGGAGCAGAAAAAACTGCAGATGTTCCAAGATGATGTCAGTCGGCCAATGTGGCGCCGACTTTTACTTAGATCGCTATGGCTATGCTCCCCTTAGCTTGCCCCCCTAGAACGGGGAGAAAAACAAAGGCCGGGGATGCTCATCGGACGTCTGCGGACAATGCAGGGCCGACTTTTTCAAGGTCTTAGCACAGTTACCTGAGGTGAACTCAGAGCTGAACAGCTTGCACACAGGCGAACTGACCTGGCTGCGGTCATCAACCAGACCGTTTCAAAGCACATTTTACAGGTTCAATTCATTTTCTTTTTCAGCATTTGAAAATTGATACTGCCATGAAAAAAGGCTTATAGCAGAGTCAGATAAATGTGGGATAAAGGACAAAAGTGGCAGCATTCACCTTTGGAGTGGGATTACTGAAACGCTGCCACTGCTGCAAGAATACTGTTGAGTGTATGAGTGATTCTGAGAGCTTTCCATTTCTGTATAAATCCTTGTGGATAATAAAAATCTATTCCTACACTTTTATGATTAAACAAAAAAGCACACGTTTTTATACATTAAGGACACACTTTCCGAACATAGCCCAGACCCACTAATGTCACTTTAAAGTTGAGTTCATGTGGTTTATGCAGGACAAATCATTTGCTTCATATTGAAATATGGTTGCATCAGATTTAGAGTAGGCTAAAAGGAGGGCAAGAAGTTGAACACAACTTCTCGACTGCACCACAGCTGCACTGTCCCATGCAGGCCTCTGTAGCCTCATCCACACTTGTCATCATTCTAGCATCTTGGTACTGAAATTCACATCCCACCACTACATGGGTCCTTACATCATCGACAATGAACACATCCTCTGGATTAAATACACATAGCAGGGAAAAGAACAGAGCTGGAGCTATTTCACAAGAGCTAAGTTGGTAAAAATAAGTCTCTTCTTGTGGTCTGGACTCTGCATCCTCGTTCTATTTTTTTTTCCTTTGTTAAATGATGACTTGTCTCTACAGGCCACTATCTGACACACCGCCTGCTATTTCCGGCCCCTACCATGTGTTAAACATGAATGAGGGAGCCGGGGAGCCTGACCGTTAACTGACTATCTGTCTGGATGCTGCTTGGTTGTTCCTGGTGCATAGACGGCTGAAACTAGTGAGGCGCATACTACAGCTTCTTCACAGCAGGCAAGCCGACTGATATCTCTCTATCCATCCACCTCTATCGCTAAATATCTAATGTGAGGTAGATTTTGTCCAGTACACTATATCTTTTGTAAGCAAAAACATGTAGGTACAATTTGCAAGGTAAAAATAAAGATTTTGAGAAGAAAGAAATGGATACCTACAGAAGAGCCTTGGACTGCATCACACCCAGGGAGGAGAGGTGGAAAACTTCTCCTCACTCTCTCGGAGGCTCTTGTTTGCTGGTGATGTGCTTTCATGGCGCGGCAAAGTTGACTGCTGCATTGCCTCCTGAACAGAATGACATTGTTTAGACTCTCTCTCTCTCTCTCTCTCCCTCACTCCTCCTCCTGTACGCGTTTGCTCCCCCTCCTCTTCTTTGCACGCTTGCTGGCAGCATAAACTGCACAGCTCAGCAGTGTTCCCCCACTGCCGCAGCAGATCCTGCATGAGCTCTGCGTATCTGAGTGGGATGGGACTTTTAAAGGGGAACGCAACCTCCAGGGTCAGTATATATGCACATCCTCAGTCCGCCCTTCTCCCCACCCTGTCCTCTTAAGTGCCCCCTCCTCATCCCTCCCAATATTATACCTCAGAGAACCATCAGAGTAAAGGACTTCTCACAACTCTCATCCCCTTTTATTCATTTCATTTTCACACTGGAGCAGAAACTGCTTTGAGATATGAGTGTGCTCAAACTTCAGTGAGAAACAGTTTGCTCCACAGAGAGACCATCTCCTTGCTGTGGTTTGAAAACTTGTTACAGTATCTCTGAAGGCTAATTTAATCTGGAAACGTCAGAATAGATGTCCTTAGGTACTAGTTGAAGATAGATGTACTTAAGACTATATGACTCAAAAATGTATACCCCAAGGAAGTGAAAAAATGTCTGAAAATATTAAAATCTCATGTCAAGGTGATGATGTTTCACCTAAGGAGACAATAACATTTGGATGATTCTCATTGTCATAATATTCATCATATTATCAAGCCAAAGTTGGACATTTTTACCTAAGTAAATGCGAAATAAATGTACGCGATGCACAAGAGAATTATTGCCAACTGTCTCTTCCATAGCTTTAGGACAAATGAGTAACCATGCAATGAAGTAAGAAATGTCACTATTCTAATGCCATTTTTCTACTACTTGCTCAAGGCTGCACAAAGGGTGTCATCTTAGCGACAGAATCACCTTTGGTGAGGTGAGGCGTCCTTAATCTGCAATCCTTGTTACCTACATTTGGTCACCCAAGATGCAATGCTCCACTGGGGCTGCTCTGCAGTGCGCTAAAAACTAGAAATACCTTAACCAACCAAATTTGTCTTTTATGCGTAGAACAATCCTGTAAAAGAAAGATCATCCATCATGTAGTCAGCCAATGAGCTTGAACCTCTCCTTCTGCAAATTTTTGTACTGGTTCTAAGCGCTCATTGATGCTGTTCATTAAAATGTCCATTAAAAATTCTGTGCATTGAGCAGTCTTGGCTGGTTTCTGCAGCAGTGCAGCGCTTTATGCTTCCCACTGCAGGAGAGAGGAGAGTTTTTTTTTCCATCTACTTTTTTTTTTTACATTACTTTTTTTCAGCCCCCTCCCTGAGCTGAAGCTGGCAGTGCTTTGTCCTCCAGACTAAAATCAGCTGCATGCATTTAATATCAACCCCCTATGCAAGTCTAGTTCTGATACTCCAACACAAGTTGATGTTTGCATTTGTGTGTTCCCTCTTTTTTAAGCCAATGCTGGATTGCTGAATCAGCAAAAATCATTCAGTGGTGCAACTATTACTATTCAAAGGTCAGCTTTGAGACTGTCCAAAATGGTTAGTGTCAAAATGAATTACTGTTTTGAATCATGCAAGAACTGCAGTACTACTTCCTGGCAGGTGGGAGCCAATATTTCGCTGCATGTAAGCTCTGCACTCGGCGCTGCGACTGCATGCAGAGTCTTCCGAGCCTCACAGCATCTGTCCTCTGCTTTGTACTCAGTGACACCAGGGAGAATGCCCCCCCACCCCCCTGCATATCTCACATAGCCCAAGCCATTTTCAGTAATGGCATCCCTTGTGATGAATAAGCCATGAGGCGGGGCCCTTTTACACGTCCAATTAGATTACCTCGCTTTACCTGCAGACTATCAGTTAATCACCCCTGGCTCTCGTCCTCACTTCTTAATATCCGTTTGTTTGTCACTTCTTCTAAATACCTTCAGAGGCTTGTGAAACGTGTTAAGGTGATGGAGTCGAGTTAGCGTTGCAGTTCAATGAGTGTGTGTGTGTTTGTGTAAATAGCTCTCAGCCATTTATATGATTCCCATTTAAGGCGAGGAGAAGTGGGTGCTTGTTTTGTGTCCCTGGCGTTGTTGACCACTGATTTTTGTCCTTAAAGGTGTGAAGAGTAACACAGGTAAGGGGAAAATGGTTTATCTGTGAAACACCCATACCGCCTTGTCCACACCTGGCACACACAGGTCAATGAGTCTTGCTTGTGAATTTTTCAGCGTGCTTTTTTCTGTGCTATTTACCACCCATTTGTATGCTTCATTGATCCGTCTGGAAAAGATAATAGACAAATTGATTCACAAGGTCAGCATCTTGCTTCGTTTGCGCATGGTTTCAGTCTCATTCACAGCAGAACTCTGTCAAGTAGGACAATTGAGTTGAATGATGCCTGACATCCAAAAATGTAGCTTTTGAGGTCCCATTTTGAGCACAGATAATAGCAGAATAAATTTCTAAAAACATTTTCGGGTAAATTAGCCAGACTATTTGAGCGAACTAACGCAATATCAGTTTTCTTAGGCACATTCCCGGGGAAATGGAGAAAACATATTTTAGCAAGTCATAAGTAAACTTTATAAAATGCTTTTTTCTTCTGCTCATTCAGACATGAACTGCAAGACTTATTGATGGAATTCTAATTTTTCCGAAGAAGGGGCACAGTGTGTTTGACTGCAGCAGTGCGTCTTTGCTGACCTCAATTTATTTAAAGTTGGGCAAATTCCTCCCATCGTAAAGGGGAGTGAAAACACTCAAAAACAAAGCTGTGAAAAAAAACATTGCTGTTGATTGAAACACAAACAATTCAAAATTCTCACCCCCAGAATCAGGACTAATTTTTTAAACGTTTTTGAGATATTCAGTGCTATCGATATGTGAACATGTGAAGTGTAAGCAAAGTCCAGTCATCGTAAAGATGTATTGAAGCACTGACATTGTGGTGAGCGGCTGATGTGACAGCTGGCGTCCCGGTTGTGTTGAATGTCTAGTAGCTTTGTCAGCTGTCAGTGTCAGCAGCGGCCAGTCTGCTCTCCGAAGTAGTGTTTCAGCGAAACATATTGTAACGCACAGATTAGCCTGAGCTCAGAGACTGCAACCGGGAAGCATCAATTAGTGATATGTGTGTGAAGCAGCACGGTGGCGTAGTGGTTCGCGGTTCGTGGGTCCTGGTTCGGTTCTGATAGTTTGCATGTTCCCCCTGTTTCTACGTGGGTTTCCTCCCGCAGTCCAAAAACATGCAATAGGTTAGCAGTAGACCCTAATTTCCCAGTATTAATAGGGAAACAACTGAGTATTGTATCCCACGTGAATAATGGAGTGACTGGTTTATGTCTATATATGTGGCCTTGTGATCGACCGGTCCACAGTGAACTCAGAGCCTCTCACCAATGACAGCTGGGATAGGTTCCCAGGACCTTGACTGCAGGATAAGTGGTATAGATGAGTGAATGAATATATATGTCAAGTTTACATACCATATAAATAATCAGTGGTTTTGTCTCAAATTCTATGAATTATTTTAGTGTTCAAGGGGGTAATTTAAATGAGAATAAGGCTTTTTTTTCTTAATTTATTAACACACAATATTGGTGAACATGCTAACGCACTTCAAAGCACGTCATTCGGTTGTACTTTGCAGGATGATGCACTCAGACTAATGCTTCAACTATATGCTGTCCCTTGTCCTTTTACTGCTATTTATCTTAATGCTCCTGTTTTGGTTTTGAATTTTTGAGCTCTGTACAGTGTTGTGATAAAGACGTCTGCCTCAAATGGAATGCACAAGTAATGCCTTTTTCTCCATTGGTGCCCATTGAATCCCCCAAAACCCGCTCTTGAATAACTTTTGTAAAAGAATACTTGACCCATTTATAAAAACAGATGTTTAACTTGTATTGCTAAACTGCATTCTTATCAGTGGCAGTTCTAGCAATTTAACTTGGGTAGCTCCATTGCTAACTTAGATATTTATAGAGATGTCAACAAATACATATGGCATAAATAAATCTAAATAGATGCTTATCCTTTACTCACATAGGGTGAATGAGAGTCTTGGGGATTGATGACCATCACTGATCATCTACTCCCGGCTTCCGGCATATTCACTGTATCCTGTTTCATAGCAAAGATGCTCTTTTAGCTGCTGAGCCTATCCGGTCAGTAGCTGCCTCGTTTTTTTTCACTCCTGTCTAACTTCTGATAACATCCATCGGTGTACCTTGCGCCGCAGTTGAAAGACTGTTGCACCTGTGTCCCTTAGGACTGCAAGTTCATTCGGGATGATTTCTTTCATCTCCCTTCAAGAGCACATGGTTGTCTAGACAACCTGCTTTTGCCTGTTTTCTGTGTGATTGTCTGGTGCCCTGCCATATTCCTTTTTCAGTCTTCCTCACCACTTCTTGAATTTTCTTTTCCAGGGAGTTTGCTGAAATTGATAGTTTCCCAACGGTTTTAAGCTTTGCCAATATTTAGGTTGGAATTCAAGGACTCTTATCTTTAGGCGCTGTTGTAGGTGTCCCTCTGAAACATCTTTACCTCTTCTCTCGGACTGGTCAGTCTCTGGAGGGTATTTATCGTATCCCAGAAGTGTTCTGGTTAACCTGAAACAGCTCTATTTTCTCTCCCTCCTTTTACTGTTTCAGTGTTTTTTTCATCTCCTGTGTCTGCTGAGATGTTCTCAAAGTCGTCTAACTAGGTTCTTTATACATTCCCTTTCATTAGCTTTCCGTCTTTCTTAAAGCCACAAATAACTCTCTTCACTATTTGTCCTCTTTTCAGTCTTAATGTTAACTTCGCTGTTCTCTCATTTCTGCTATAAGGGTATATGACTTTAAGCTCACCTGCTAGAGCTCTGCTGCTTTTGTGCGGGCTTGGTCCAGCTGGGCCTGTTCCTTGATGTAACTAGTTTTTGGCAATTTCCCTTATTTTTTCCCACACCAGAGGCCTCGGCTCATAAGGTTAGCATTGAATGGATCCCTCCTGAGTTAAGGTGACAGTTAAGATGCAGAAATGCCCTGCCATTGACTGCTACATTTGCTCTATCTATACATGAATCTCTTGTTGCAATGTAAAATCTATTTTACAAACAATTCAGTGCCTCTTGCATTATGACATTACTGTCTGAGCTGCTTGAGCAAACTGCTATTTAGATTTAAAATTTCAGCATCAAACCGCACCTATCAGTTACATCCCATTTTTCATCTCATATTGTAATCTCAATATTTTGGATAGGAATTACCAGGGCCCAACGATATTATATTTTTACATTATTTAGTTAATGATACATTATTCTTTTCATATAGACAGATAGATAGATTCATTGACTTTTTTCTGATTCACTTAACTAAATAGCTGTTGAAACTTGCAACACTTTTTCAGGTGCCTGCTGTTTAGGTCTGTGGAATTTGGCCCAAATTACATTTGAATATTCCGGCGTATACTGGGGAAAAATAATTGACCTACAGTTTTAAAGACAAGATTGTACATTGTTTCCAGTATTCATGGTCACCCCTGCTATAGTGTGAAGTATGAATGCATTTCTTTCTTATTAATTAATTAATTCATTATTTGTACCGCTTATCCTGCACTCAGGGTTGAGGAGGGTCTGGAACCTATCCCAGCTGTCACTGGGCGAGAGGCAGGGTTCCTACTAGACTGGCTAATCACAAGGCCACATATAGACATTCAAGCATTCACACATCTTGGCAATTTAGGGTCTCAATTTAACTTGCTGCATGTTTTTGGACTGTGGGCGGAGACTAGAGAACCTGGAGGAAAAAACCTGCGCTGACACAAGGAGAATATGCAAACTACACAGAAAGGCCACCTGTCAATATTGACCTATGGCCCTTTTTGCTGTGAGGCGGAGGCATGAACCACTGTGCCATTATTAATTGTATTCATTTCAAATGTGATAGCTTATTATTTAATAGTGAGTTGAATATGGCGTTTGCAGATTTTTCTGTATACACCATCCTAGATCTTCTGTTCCATGGAAGTTACATGCTCTATTCGGTATTCTACTGTTCTAAAGGTATCCTGGTTGTTTCCATGTTCATTATTTGTCTTCTTGCTGGGAAAAGAAGAACACTACACTACACTCTGTTTGATTTGTCTGCTAGCGACAGCAAAAAAGGCAGTAAATGTTGCAGACAGACCGTTGAAACGATTATGCTAGCCAAATAATTGTCCAAAGATGTGAAAGCCAATGATGTGTCAGGGGCGACAACTGGTAACCCTTTAAAAATGCCCATCACTCTGAAAACAACTGCAAAAAAAACATGATTCTTTTGACATCTACCGAGGACCTGAATTTGCTCAAAGACGTGCTTTTGAAGGAACTCCCAGAGTCCTACAATGTAATTTCGCCGTTTCCAAATGTCTTCTATTTCATGTTGCCTGTCAGATTCTAACATTTGTGTGGCTGAGAAGCAGAGTTACAAATCTGGTGGAAATGTTCTACTGAATATCGTATTTGATGTTATTTTTGTGAATGTATTGATGTCAGAAAGGACAAGGCACTTGGTCCTTTTTTACCTGCTGTATCCCTATATTTGTATTTATTCACTGCATTTCAGGTTCATGGAGGGGTTTCGCACATGCTTTACAACAACGCATGTCGTCTGCAGATATGTGTCGATGCTTGGCCTATGTTCACTACTGTCATTTGTTTCCGTCAAAACGAGGTATAAAAAGAAAAAGTCTGACAGAAGTAGATGGCTTGTTGGCTTCTCCTACTTGTCTTTTTGATTCACTCTCTGCCTCTGCAGTGTTTCAGCAGCAACCCCTCAGACACGCTCCGTGACATGTGCACCTTTTTCAGCAAGAACCCAGAGAGTCTCAGGCGTCTACTGAATGATGAGAGAGTCGTAAACTGGAAGAGTAAATTTATCTTTAGAGGTATGTTTGAAAGAACCTCATTAGAAATATACCCTATCAATGTATTTCATCAAATCCTATAGCTTGTCTAATCTTCAAATGTGTCCCTTTGGCCTTACTACGCCCAATGAATGACATGGAAACCTTTACCACTAATATTTGGGATGCTTTAGAAAGATATTTCTGCCCTATATGCTTATGGTTATCTGTTATGTTAATGTTGTAAATTCAGTATAACCATATATGGTTGGGTTAGTTGTTTTTGAACAACCTGCGTTTTACATTAGTTTTATTTTCATGCATTGGGAACTCCGCCTATTACATTCTAAAGCAAAGCTAAATAAATTACTTTATTACTTTCTCAGAAAAATGAATATTAGGCTGTTCAAAAAAATCCCCAGTGTCTGTATTTTGCTTTCAAATTCAATTATTTACTGTATAATCTGAAAAATCTCTAGGAGGTAGTATCCCAGTGAATCACTAAAGTCATATTTAGCTGTCTAACTGCTATTTCTAAGAACTGCTTAAAGACAGTGTTGCATGGAGTCAACCAACTTCCGGCACCTGTGAACTGATATTCCAGCCTAGAATTATCCTAGCCTAAAGATAATGCCTAAAGAGAAATGGAGATATATTTTTTTTGACAGATGAATGAAAGATTGTTCTTTTTGGGCCTACAGGGCCGCTTACAATTTGTCAGGCGATCCAATCGGTCGGACAACTCAATGTCCCTCAATGACACCAAACACTCCAGAAAGTGAACAGCATCTTGGTTCCAGACCAACAAAATTTAAGTTATAGGAGGTACACGCCCAATCCCCGGACCAAGTCTAACTTGTGTTTCTTAAACTACTATAGTAAAGAAAATATGCAGAAAAAAAGAAGCGGCTTGTTAACTTACTGTTTGACTGGAGACTCGATGTTTTCTGCCTGTTTCTTATTTGTTTTGTTGTTTTGTTTGTGGGTATCTTAAAAATCACAAATATGCATTTGTTTCCCTCACAGATGTGTTATATAGACACGTTCCTCTTGTAAAAGAACTCATTGCTGCCCATGGATTCGACTCTCTTGATAGTGCCATCTGTTATGTCTACCTGTTTCCAATAGTGGAGAGAACGGACATGTTAGAGTGAGTAGAAAACAATATACCTTTTCATCTAATTTATATTTGGCCCAGTGATGGACTGGCATCCAGTCCTGGGTGCTCCCTGTCACTCACCTAATTTCAGATGGAATTGGCGCCAATCCCCCATGATACCGTGCACAAGATTAGCACTACAGATGACTGACTGACTGATCTATGCACATCATTTCTTGTGTATTTTTCTCCTCTCCTTACCAGCCTCTCCAGGCTGCCGATTTCAACTCTAAGGGAGTCCGATGCTGGAATTGTGACAGATAATGCATTTGACGGAATATTTGAGGAAACCTACAACCTCACTAGAGCCTATATTCGCCATCTACCAAATTTCTGTGTGAGGAACGAAGAAGGACAGCCTGTGTCTTGGTTGATAACAGATGACATTTGTGCGCTGAGGATGGCCTACAGCTTACCGGAATATAGAGAGAAAGGTTACTTCAAGGTCTTATCATACGGCTTGATCCAAAAGATGGCTCATGAAGGCCTGCCTCTCTACTGCCTTGTTAGAGTAGAAAACAAGCGAAGTCATGATATTGTGACATCTGCTGGCTTCAACATTTGCCACAATATGGGGACGTCCACTGCGCTGATCACATGTATCGACAGAGAGACCAAGTCAAACTTATAACCTTAAATTCTAAAAATCTTGAGCCATGCTGACATTACTTTGTCTACATCTGTTGAATGGGAAAGATGAAGGAAGATCTTTAAATGTGCTCTTTTTTTTCATCAGCTTTTATACATATACAAAGTATTATTTGAAAAAGCTTTACAATTCTTGTGGGGCTTCTTAGTAATCCCAATGAACTGTTTTTCTCAAAGTCTTTTCTCCAACGTGTCTTTTTTTTCCCATTTTGGTGTGTTTGTGAGGTGTGTTTTTCAACATGTCTGTGTTCAAATAAATCCATGACAAACAATAAAGTATTTTCTCTCCAATTTATATGGTACAGATTTTTCCTGTGTGCATCGATTTATTTCATATTTAATTTGCTGCATCTTATGTGATGTAGGGTAGTAATTGAGTGTGTGATATAATTAGTTGTTTGGTCAATTTCTACAACACATTTTTTAAGTAACGAGTGATTTGTGATAACTTTATTAATAGTTAACAATAACTCAGGTAATGAAGTCAGTTTGATTTTCACAGTAGGGAAGAAAAATCAGCTTTGTGATAAAAGAAGAAAATCAGTCTCTTTTTTTTTTTTCCTTTCTCTAATGTTTCAACACCCGAATTTCCCCTATGGGGATCAATAAAGTATTATCTTATCTTATCTTATCTTATCCAGTGCTGAGGGAAGAGGGAGGATATGAGCGAGGTTTCTATTCACAAGATACAACTGAAAAAATTGAGCGACAATTTTATCGCCAAGTTCGTATTTTGATGATTCCTTTAGGCTATGCTGATCATGACTTGTTGGTGATGTAGATTTCAAGACATAAGCCCCTGCAGATGCTGTTTAACATTGGAGATGTAGTGATGAGGATGATAATCCTGCACAAACCATTCTAATATTAATTTCCACTGTAATTCCGAAATTTTAACACATCTAAAATATGTTAATTCATAGTCAGTCCTGCTATAGTGTGCACTGAGGTACATGAATTTCTTTCTTTTATCATTATTCATTTTTTTAATCATTCATTAATTCATTATCTATACTGCTTATCATCCACTCAGGGTTGAGGAGGGTCCGGAGCCTATCCAAACTATCACTGGGCGAGAGGCAGGGTTCACCCTGGACCGGTCGCCAGTCCATCACAACGCCACATAGAGACACACAACCATTCACTCCCTCAGTCACACTTCTTAGCAATTTAGGGTCTCCAATTAACCTCCTGCATGTTTTTGGACTGTGGGAGGAAACCAGAGAACCAAAAGGAAACCTGCGCAGACACAGCGAGAATATACAAACTACACAAAAAGGCCACCGGTCAATATTGACCCAGAGACCATCTTTATTGTTTAATGTTTACTGTACACGTTATTGTTTAATGTGCACTTAATTATTATTTTTCTAATTTTATGTCACCATGGGATAGTAAGAAATGTCTTCTGGACTCTCATGTATGACTGTTACATGTGGAGAAATTGACAATAAAGGTAATTTGGACTTTGACTTCTTGCTATGAATTGGAAGTGCCAGCCACTGAGCCATAATTTAATGCTTTATTATTTGTACATTGAAAATGCCGTTGTCAAATTTTCCTATTTACACTGAAATAGATGTTCTTACTCAGATAAGTTACATGCTAAAATCTTTGGCATATTGACCTAAAGGCATCCTGATGGTTTTCTGTGTTGGTTATTTGTGTTGTTGCTGGAAAAAAAAATACAAAGCTTTTATTTGATTTGACCTCTAGCGACAGCTAAAAAGTCAGTAAATGCTACACACCAATGGATGACAAACATGCTAGCATAAATAAATCCACAAAGAGGTGTAAGCCAATAACCTGTTCGCTGTGGCAACTGACAACCCCTTTAAAAGTCCCCCTGTCAGGATCATAAGGACAACCTGAAAGCAACAACTGCATCACAAAGAAAAAAAATGATCCTTTTGACATCTACCGAGGACCTTAACTTGCTTAAAACCATTCTTTCAAAGGAACTTCCAGCATCCTTCAGTGTAATTTCGCCGTTTCAGAAATGTCTTCAATTTTATCTTGCCTATAAGATTCCAACATTTGTGTGGCTGAGAAGCAGAGTTACAAATCTGGTGGAAATGTTCTCCTGAATATCGTATTTGATGTTATTTTTGTGAATGTATTGATGTCAGAAAGGACAAGGCACTTGTAATATTGGTCTCTTTTACCTGCTGTATTTCTATATTTTTATGTATTCACTGCATTTCAGGTTCATGGAGGAGTTTCGCACATGCTTTACAACAACGCATGTCGTCTGCAGATATGTGTCGATGCTTGGCCTATGTTCACTACTGTCATTTGTTTCCGTCAAGACGAGGTATGAATGAAAAAATCCTACAGATGAAGATGGCATTGTTGGCTTTTCCTTCAACTCCTGTTGATTCACTCTCTGCCTCTGCAGTGTTTCAGCAGCAACCCCTCAGATACGCTCCGTGACATGTGCACCTTTTTCAGCAAGAACCCAGAAAGTCTCAGGCGTCTACTAAATGATGAGAGAGTCGTAAACTGGAAGAGTAAATTTCTGTTCAGGGGTATGTGTGAAAGAACTACATCACAAATGTACTATTTAAATTATTTGTTCAATTAAAAAATCCATTGCTGGTCAAATGTATATGTTGTCTAATCTTCATAAGTGTGTCTACGGCCATACTAAGCCCAGCAAAAGATACAGATACCTCTACTGCTCCTATTTGGGATGTATCTGGAAAGATATTTGCGGTTGTATTATGCTTATGTTAATGTCATAAATTCAGTGTGACCATATATTTCAACTATTTTATGTAGCCTATCCTCAGTGTTTGGTGAGGTTTTTTTTTTCTTTAATGCTTACTTATTCCAGATTATTTAAGGCATATTTGTGCATTTTATTGTCTGACACATTTAAACATTTATGCGACTACAGTAAAGAAAAACAAACCAACCTTGATAATAACTTGACCGTTTGAGTGCTGACTCAACATTTGCTGCCTGACTTTTCTCTTATTGTGTGTGTTAGGAGGGGGTTATGATGTTTGTTTCAAGATATGGCTGAGGAGACAGTCTTTAAAATGACCTGTATGCATTTGTTTCTCTTATAGATGTCTTAAATTCAGACCTCCCCCTTGTAAAAGAACTCATTGCTTCCCATGGATTTGATCCTCTTGAAAACGGCATCTGTAACATCTACTTGTATCCAAAATTGGAGAAAGCGGACTTGTTAGGGTGAGTAGGACATAATATAACTGTTCATCTGTTTTACTTTTGGCCCAGTGATGGACTGGCATCCAGTCCTGGGTGCACCCTGCCTCTCACCCGATTTTGATTGGGATTGGCTCTAGTCTCCCACGACACCGTGTACAGGATCAGTACTACAGATGAATGACTGACTGTTCTATGCTCATCATTCCTGGAATTCTTTTCCTCTCTTAAATAGTATTCCTCCCCTGACCAGCCTCTCTTTGCTGCCGATATCCACTCTAAAGGAGTCCGAAGCTGGAATTGTGTCACATGAGGCATTTGATGGACACTTCGAGGAAACCAAAAACCTTACAAGAGCCTATATTCGTCATCTACCAAATTTCTGCGTGAGGAATGAAGAAGGACAGCCTGTGTCCTGGATGATAACAGATGACCTTTGTGCACTGAGGATGGCCTACAGCCTGCCAGAGTACAGAGAGAAAGGTTACTTCAAGGTCCTATCATACAGCTTGATCCAAAAGATGGTTCTTGAAGGCCTGCCTTTCTACTGCTATGTTACATTACAAAACAAGCGAAGTCATGCTATTGTGACATCTGCTGGCTTCAACATGTGCAGTAGTATGGGGACTGTCACTTCGCAGATCATGTGTATGGAAAGACAGAGCAAGTCAAACTTATAACTCCAAATTCTGTTAACCGATTAAAGCAAAAAAATCAAGCCATGCGGTCATTACTTGGATTACATTTGTAAAATGGAAAAGATTAAAAAAGATCTTAAAATGTATGTTTTCATCAGCTCTTATACACATTCAAATTACTATTTGAAAAAGCAATACATTTCTTTGTTTCTGTTTTTCTCTCTCTGTTTTCTGTTTCTGATTTTTTTTATAGCCAACTACAACACAGTTATCAAAGCCAGTTTGATTTTAATTCTGGAAAAAAAATAGCTCCGTCAAATTCTCTTATCCAGTATTAATAAAACAGCAACTTACAGTTTTCGTGCTTTAGGGTGGATTTAATGATCCAGTGCCTTTGACACTGGATGTGCCAAATTGCCTAAGTGTTCCCCAATAAAAATTATGCAAAAACTCTTAACTATATATACTCTGCTCGTGCAGAGTGGTGATACTTGAGAAAATCACTTTGCCTTTATACAAAGAATGTACTCATCTGCCTGGGTTGTCCCAACTGGTGGTTTGCTCTTCCACTGCTTTTGTGTGTTTTATCAGCAATGCACCATTGAAGTCTAAAGGCAACTTGACAAATGAGCAGTGATCTGAGCAGAGGGGATGCTCATACTGCACCACATACCCTGCCCCATCCGTCTGGCCCGCAGTGGTGCACCTCATTTAACCGATGCCCTTTCCTCATTCAAATCCAGCAACCAGTCATCGCTGCAACACAGTAGTGCCATACATGCTCAAAACATATTTGCTTCTGACCAGAAATATTGCTTTTGACCAAATCCTACAAATTTCTGTTTTACAGCATTGCCATTCCTGAAATGTGATTGTTTTGGGATCATTATTATTGAAATGATGCAGTGCCAAAAAGGAAGTATGTTAAAAATATGAGTATTTGTAATATTTTTGCCTGAATCATCTCATGTAAACACGTCGCCTCTGAACGCTGTTAGAATGCCTAACCGAACATAGCTTACATCTTTGCCAACTGTGAGTGAGGGATTGCTGCTTTACCGAGCTTAAATTGCAAGGAATCCACTGAAATATGAGATGCTTTCTCACCTACAGTGGAAATATATTTAAGTGTCCACCCTCCAATAGTCAAAGTGGTGTAGGTGGACTCAATAAAAAGGCACTAAGAGGGTTTTACGGAAGCTTCATCTGCTGTAGGTCTTTACTCGTCTCAAGTAACCTTTGCGAGTCAGCCAGGGGACTGAAACTGCTAACATTGTGTAATTATTGTGTTGCATGAAACGGCAACCTTCTCCTTGGGTCGGCATCCACCCACTGGTCTTGCGTTGTGACTGCATCCTAAAGTAAAGGAAGATCATAGTGCCAGATGTAGGGCTGCCATCATTCACCTTCCCTGCATGCGCCTCTCAAACCTGCCTCAGTAGGATTGTTCGCACAGTCCCCTTCCCCCCCCGATGGAGGCAGTGCACCTTGCCAGCCACGGAATGGAACGTACTATTGATCCTGCTGAAATGATGATTTCTAAAAGGGAAGCAGTAAGCATGTCTGCTCTACCCTCCTCCACTATAGTGGAGCCCTGATATCACCAAGCTCAGCACATTGCACCATCACTGCATGGGAAATTGGGTTTTTCACCAGGAGATGAGCTGAGGGGAAGGTAATTCAAGTCGCCAAGCTATGCTCCCCTCCAAGGATGTAAAATGATCCATATTACCTTCAGATGACTCACATGGTGTACATATAAGGTCATTTTGAATAGCCTTAATAATCCAAGCCCTTGAAATCAGATGCCGAACAAAAACACGTCCATGAGTGCTAAAAGTAGAATTGAAATTAAAATAAGGGATGATTCAGAATTCGCCAAGTTTTATAAATACTTAAACACATCTGTGTATTTAAATAGGCGTAGTCTGAATAAATGATAAATGAAGGAGTGACACCGTTTTTGGTTGTGTTTTTTTGTTTTTTTGGCAGACCACCCCATGCAGGGCTTCGAGCCCAGAGGAGATATCTTTTCTTTAAAAAAGAAAATCACCACAAGATGGCAGCATTGTCTTGCTATTTTCCAATATTTTCAAGATCCTCACACCAGCATACTGTTACTCTAGTTGTACGTGCTGTAATTTTGAAAATTGAATAAACCGCAAAACAAATTACGGTGTAATAGTCTGAAACGAGAGCCAGATTAAAGTATTTGGGGAATAAACGTGTATATAAGTGAATATAGAAAAGGGTGTGGGACCAAATGGCGTCTTCCTGTCATTTTAAGAATGGACCTTGATGTTGTAAAAGATTTCCTTCTATCTATGATGTGTGAAGTTTTTGAAGAGACTCATCTGGCATCTGAAGGTCAATTGCAAGGTGCATCATGCTTGACTGTCCACATCACCTGTCACTGCTCACACTTTAAATTCTCCGGGGAGTTTATGTATCAGTCATACTAATTATGCATCACCGAATGATCTTCATATCATCATTTACCCACTAAACTGTGTCAGCAAGAGAGTGACTGGCCCCAAGGTCAAGTAGCAAACAAGTAATGTCCACTTATTATATCTTTTATTTTCTTCCTCTTCTTCAGGAGTCACCAAAGTGAATCAGCTTCCATCGAACGCTATTCTCTGTATCATTTCCTCTCGCACCAGCTAACTTCATATCCTCTTTCTCTCCATCCATAAATCTTCTCTTTGGTCTTCCTCTAGGCCTCCTGCCCTGCTCTTCCAACCTCAGCATTACTCAAACAATAGAGTAACAGGCACTCCTTCGTACATGTCCAAACCATCTCAGTCTTGCCCGTCTGACTTTACCTCCAAAACATCCAACATGTTTTGTCCCTCTGATGGACACACTCCTGATCCTATCCATCCTCGTCACTCCAAAAGATAACTTCAACGTCTCTATCTCTGCTACCTCCAGCTCTGCTTCCTGTCTTCTCTTCAATGCCAATGTCATTCGACAATACGGCATAGCTGTAGTCACCAATGTCTTATGGACCTTTCTGTTCATTCTGGCTGATACTCCTATCACACATCATCCTGACACTTTTGCCATTATATCTCTTGTGATTTTGCAACATACAAATACACTTAATTGAAAACCGGATCCGTACTTGGCTTCAACGAACATGATGCCATAGTAGGGCTAAAAACATTGAGGAAGCAGGTCTTACCATTAATGAATATAATCAAATCGAGGATGTGTGGAACTCACGCATCAGTGTGAAGTACATTGGAGGGTGAAAAGGCAAAATATGAGTATGAAGATACAACTGTCTTTCATTGTCAGCTTTTAACTGAGCTCACACAATACTGTGCATTTTCTCTCACCATTCGGATCTGACAAAATGTCGAAAACGCTTCGACGCAGAAATCACAGAAACCTTCAGGTTTGCATGAAAACGAATACACACGTTCGTGTTTGTTTTCTATCACCTCCCCACCCCATTCCAGCATTTGAGGTCCCTGAACGCCTCATTTCCACCGACACCAGGCTTTATGCGCTCGGGCTGCAGACCGTCAGCAGGGAGGTCCTCGTGGAGCAGCTGGGAGCCTCTAAACACGTGACCCGGGAGATGTTAGCGAGCAGCCATCATAAGCTCACCTAATTCATGTCCCGGCTGAAAGAGAGGAAGGTAAGACGACCAGGAAACTCGGCAGTAATGGAGGAGATTAGTAACTCGGTCAGATTCTTCTCTCCTATTTCCCCCGTTTTAACGACTACTGAAGCTCTGGTCGACGTGCGGACCCCCCCCCCCTCCCCCGTTGAAATTGCGGCTTCCGGAGAGCCTTTTTCTGTTCTTGTTTACACACCGAATTTACTCAATGAATTTGGAAAACAAAACCGAAATAGGCCTGTTTCTCTCCCTCTCTCTCTCTTTGTGTGTGTGTGTGTGTGTGTGTGTGTGTGTGTGTGTGTGTGTGTGTGTAAGAGAGAGTTAGCTTGCGTCGCTGCTCGACCCTATTAACATTAGCAGTGTTTTCTGCAGTTCATGCTAACACGGCTTGTTGAACCTGTTGTGTAACAAACGTTTCGACCGGGCTCCTGGTGCCCGGAAGTCCGGATGAAAAGTAACTCATGTTTCGACCGCTGCTGTCGTGCGTGGACCTTCATCGTGGACGACGGTTTGGTTCGCCTCTGCTTTATTTTGAACACCATGCTAGTTTTCACGTTAGCTAGCATGGTGAAAGAGGTTAGCAGTTGACGATGCTCATGTCAACCCCCTCTCGCTGCTTCCGGGACTGTGACAAGACTCAACTTTTGGCAAATTTGAAAACGAGAGCGGGTTTCATCGAAATGCCGAAAGATAAATGTGGCTTTGTGATGGAAAGTTGGTTTCAAATGCTGATTAGTCGCACTTTATTTTACCTATGGGGATCAATAAAGTATTATCTCATCTTATCTTATGAAACGATGCCAGCCAAAATGGTTCTAAAATATTTGTTTTCTGAATTACTGAAGACTCGAGAATGCGCTGTGTGCGTTAGGCGTTCCCTTTAGTGATTTGCCTGAATAAAAACACAACATCACGGGTCAAGTAGCAGATTTTCTTGGATTGCAGAATTTCTAGCAGCGTATTGAAACAACTTACGCAAGCGTTGTATCTGTACAATAGATGGCTGTCTTTATGTAACCTAGAATCCTTAAGTACTTGCAAGTCAACAAACTGGGTAGGGTGTGAGTTCAGGTGGGCCCTCACTACTGAGGCAAGTGTTTGCTTGGCTCTGGAAATCCAGAAAATCAAACCATTTGCATTTTAATCAGCCTGAACCAGGGGCCCCGATACCCAACCAGCACAGGCCAGCATCCTTGTCCAAATGCATCCTTTTTTAGCCCTCTGTCTTCCTCCAGAATATGTGTCTTAAAGTCAAGAGTTGCATGTGTCAAAACCTATTTATTTTCCTATTCAGTTTGATTTCACTTGCACATCATCACTGTTTGCCATGGGGAGATGGAATAGTGAAGTCTTGGCTCTGAGAGTGTGCAAATTAACATGTTTCCCTCTGCCTGAATGTTGGACAGGCATTGAAAAAGAGATTGTTTACATTCAGATGCTGGCCACCCGCTGCTTGCTTTTTCTTTCCCCCCTGTTTTCCAATCACTGAAGAGACATGACCCACTTAAATGGTTGTTTACTTGCATTAGAAGAGCCAAGGCACTTCTCAATGAACTCTTGTCTACAATTCAATTAGAGGCCTTCCCAGCAGCACAGTTTTCCACATTACACAATGTCCTGTATGGCCCAGCTATAACCGGCAAAAATTAAATTACCAGAGAGAATGACTAACCACACTTTAGTCCCCCAAATCATCACATCATGCAGCTGAGGTATTGATGCTCAATTTGCAATTATACAATCCAAGAACTGGGGAAAGTATTTTGTGCTTTTCACAGACCAATAGCCGTGTGTGTGTGTGTGTGTGTGTGTGTGTGTGTGTGTGTGTGTGTGTGTGTGTGTGTGTGTGTGTGTGTGTGTGTGTGTGTGTGTGTGTGTGTGTGTGTGTGTGTGTGTCATGAGGATTCAATCACATTGTAGAGACTTGCCACATTTTTGAGTAAAAATGAAAATCATAATATTTACTGAGCTGGAAGTCAACTTTCACGTCAATGTCAATAGCCGGCACTCCTATGTTAGCCCTGTCATTTGAAGATTTTGGCTCTTTGGATGCTTTAACAAGTGATGAATTATTAAGTCCCAAGCATCAACATTGGTGTCAGTTCAAACTTAGTGGTATATTTTACATTTACATATTGCCATAAAGGGTAATGTCCATTGCTTTTGAATTATTCAAAAAAATTCATACCTGATTTGTGAATGTTCACAATTTTTACAGCTTCCCAGAAGAGTTTTATTTTATCTTCAGTCTGTTACTTGTGGCATAAGCAACACACTTAAGATTTCCTGTTCGCCAGGTGTCTAGTGTAAGTCTATTGTTTCAGAAAGCAACTGGACTAATATTACAGCATTCCAGTTGTAGCATTGCAATTTCATTTCAGCAAGCAAATGGTCCTGTTTTAGCTGTTGATTGAATTACAGTATACTTGTTGTAAAAACAAAACAAACACTTAAGTAAATTGTTGTTTATAAGCAGAGTAACACCTCGGCCTTTAGAAACCTTCTTTTAATTGGTTTCTCTTTTTGGAAGCCGTGTGCAACGATTCAAAGATTCAAGGAACTGATCGCAGTATCTGGTGGTTGGTTAAATCTGAGCTTTGGTTCTGGATGAAACACTTTCTTAACCACTCATAGCCCATATTCTAGCAGTAAATGGTTTCAAGGCCGGTCTACCACACTCAGATTAACTTTGCACCAACTTTGCTTTTAAAATCTCCCTTGTCATTCTGTTTTTTTTTTCTTGTGACTTTTTCTTTTGGATTGAACATAAGTACATAGTGCCGTTCTGTGTCAACATTAACTGAGCAAGAAAGATATGAGGGCATGGCACACTCTGTGAAAGGGATTTATACATTGTTAATCTGTTTCAACAAACTAGCAGTTCTTTATCATAATAGAGCCCACTGGAAAAGTAATCTTATAATTAAGTTTTAATAGATAAGGTAACAACAGGGTTCTTGTCCTCATTTAGTTAATGCACATAGATAGACAACGGTTGCATTTAAAATGATAAAATGAACTTTAAAGTGTTTTATGACCAAAAAAACAAGGTCAACTATCGTGTGATGAATTAACCTTCGGGTTCTAGTTATTCTAGATCATTATATAGGTGTATGACTAATTAGGGAAGCACATGTCATGGATACTCAGACCAAAACAGATTAGAGCTACATGATGCAGCTATGTCATCATTATATTTGTGCTCATTGGAAACCCTTTTTTAACTTATCAAAACTTTAATTAACACTGGCTGATTAAGAAATCATGTCATTATACCGTCCAGTAGAGCATGAGGTTACATTGCTTCCACTCTTAGTGCTTCCAACTCTCTGTGAAGTCATGGATTAGGAAATGCAGACATTGTGATTCTTGGTTGCTTTGTAGACATTCAGATACTGTTTTCTGATAAGTTATGGACCAAGGTGGCAAAGTGACGCACTAATTAGCGCTTGTACCTCATAGCAAGAAGGACCATGGTTTGATTCCCATTGGAGCCTTTCTGTGTGGACTTGCAGGTTCTCGCCGTAGCTGTGTGGGTCTCCTCTGGGTTCACCAGTTTCCTCCCACAGTTCAAAAACATGCAGAGGTTAATTGGAGACTCTAAATTGCCCAGACGCGAGAGTGAGTGGTTGTTTGTCTCTTAATGTGGCCCTGCGATCGACTGACGATCGTAACCCACCTCTTGCCCAATGACAGCTGGGATTGCCCCCCCCCCCCCCCCCCCCCCCCCCCCCCCCCCCCCCCCCCCCGGGCCAGGGCCGGGAGATCCGTGCGTGCACA
>CAAKHD010004578.1:87836-112346 GCA_901007705.1 Fistularia tabacaria
CCTCCTTCTTCATTGATAATCCGATTTCCCTACACCCCCACACCCCCCCCCCATGACCCTGAGTACAGGGTCATGGTATAGAGACTTGGTGAATAAAGAGTTATGGAGAACTTTAAAACAAAAAATAATAGAATGAAATGGCCTTATTTAAATTTTTGAATGCCTTATTAATCCTAAGTGTGAAATTATTTTGCATTTTATCCCTCATGGATAAACCATGAGCAGTGAGCAGCCACTTGAGCAGCTAGGGGTTCAGTGTTGTTCAACAACCCTTCGACAGGAGGAGCTCTGTAATTGAACCATGAACTTTCGGTTCCAAAACAACCACTCTTACCACCTTAGCCATGCTGCCCTCTTCTCGAATTAGAAATCAAAGTGCTATTCCTACAAGAAAAGTATTTCCATTCCAGATCAAAAATTAAGATATCAGCTGGGATATTAGTTTCTGTTCATAAATTTCAGCTCCCCTATTTCAAATCAGTATCTATTGTTAAGGAAACCTCCATCATTAGTACCTGAATGTCATCCTTGCGGTTTACAGAACTGGTTTTACTAGCATCATTTGTGTCTGTCCTCATTGCAGTGCTTTACATGAACGTAAGAGTCATACAGTTACCTAGCAGATTATTTAAAGTACTTTAGTTTTATGGTTTTGTAAACAACAGCTGTGTACTTGTTTGACAGTAAAGAAGGAAATAACTATTGCACAGGATGTACTTTATTTTTGTAGATTTAGCATCACAACTGACCACCTATACTCAAATTAGTAAGTGTTCATTAACACCCGGCCGAAACACAATCAGTCACTCGTCCTTGTTTCCTATTTCTTTTGTACATTCCAGTGACTATAGATTTACCTTCCGCTACAAGTGGTTATAATGTTAACCCGTTTATCAACTTCACTAATTCTTCACAAAAAAGAGATCGAAATCATGACACGTGACGATTCTCAACAGAAACATTTCATGTTGATTGTACTATTTCGGGATACAGCAATTGATTGGCTTGTTCCCAGAATCAGATAGTTTTGGGGGCAGCCACAGTTGTCGGGTGGCTAATTTTTTTGTCTATGTGCATATCTAATTTACAAGCATGTGTTGAATTCATCTAACCTACAGCAGGACTGAAGCGACACACACACACAAAATTATTTTGGAGGGGTAGCTCATCGCTGTAAATAAAACAGGTTTTTTTGTGGAACCTGAAAAAAGCATGGAATGCTATCCCAAAATAATTGCAATTTTGCATCAGTCAATCATTGACTGGAGGAAAAAAAAAAATTAAAAGACTACCCAGCTTCTTTTTGCACCAACTCCTTTCATTCAGTCATGGGATTTCATGATGTTTTGATACACCATTTGTAACTATTTATAACTTAAAGAACACCACATTGTTGACTCACTTTGTGTTGTTCGTCCACATTTTAGAAAATCACTCTATGCCTTTCTAGCATCACACCCCCACCTGATTTGCAATGCATCTATACAAGGCGAAATTGATGCGGTATGTATTTTCATCCCCTTAAACTACCCTGTAACCTAACCTGACATTCAAAAGGTACCTACCTACATGGCACAGACTCAACAAGAAATGGGGAACCCCAAGCAGGTCTGCATTGGATAATGTCAATTTCCCTCTCAAGTTCCAGACTTGTAATTTCTACGCAAACGTCCACTGAGAGCTGTGCTCCTGCAAGGTGTTGTAGTGTTTTCAGTTAATGTAATAAAATTCATTTGCCCAATAACCAATTCTATTGTAACCGCTATTAACACGGAGGTCTTCAACAGGGGGCCCGCGACCCCTAGGGGGTCTGGTTGGGTACTGCAGGGGATCGTGAAATTTTTGGTTGATTTGACATTTAATTTTTAATGATTTTTTTGTTTTAGATTTTTATTTTCCACACATTTAGACGTCTATAAATACACACTGACACGATTTCATATAATCTGATTTTATAGCAAATGGATAAATGGGGCAGGAGACGTATACTTTATGATGCAATTGACAATGTTGAAATTGGTATCAGTTGACAAGGTCTATTTATAAATACTGTTTATAAATCCTGTCTAGAATATGAATAGCTTAGAACTGAATGCACAAAAACAAGGTGTGTTTACCCATGGCACCCAGTACAGCTTCATATAGAATACAATTCTTCACAATGTATATCATAGGTGAACCCTGTATTAACAGATTCACTTTAGTATCTGGTTGAAATTTCTTATGATTACCAACAGTCTAAATTTCTGTTTAATCTGACTGTAGCTGTAAATGCCTACTCATTTACATTTACTCCCATTTATTTTTTATTTGGAATACTTTATAAAATTCTTGCGGGAAATTGTTAATCCCCTGTACAATTAAGTCATGATGAGTTAACCATGAGCAGTGGGCAGCCACCGAGCAGCGCCCAGGGGCAATTAGGGGGTCAATATCTTGCTCAGCAATATTTGTTTGGGCTCATGTTGAATTTGGGTTGTGCTGTTCAATTTTGGTTCATGTTGAGCAAACACAGAAATATAAACCAAGCTTTATTCGTCAACCCGTAACCAGCAGCTGTACAATATTCACACTTTGAGTAGACTTTGCGGAACAAGACAGAACAAACAATGTAGAGATGTATGACGCTCTACATCATGAGCTAAAAAAGCGCCTTTAGTCAGATTCCAAACTTTTGGTTTTGCAAGTGGTAGCCTTATATTTATACCTATGCAGCAGTGCAGGATTATCTCATTTGATTTTGATGAATAACAGTCGGGGTTTGTTGTGTCCTGCCACTCAATGCTTTTTTTCTTTCACTCCTCTGCTTTGCAGAAGAGAATGAAAAAAGATGGTGTGTGTTGGGGGTTGCAGAAGTGATACAAGGAGATTGATGAGGCAGTAAGAGCAGGAGTAATTACGCGATGTCCATTCCCCAAGCCAGATTGGCAGACGGCTAATATCACACAGACCCCTAGCCCTGACAGACGCCCCACCTCCCCCAACGCTACCCCCCAACTCAAATCGGGGAAGCATAACACCTCAACCTTTAGTCTAGGCCTAATCGTGTGCAGTCCGGCTGATTTCCCCATGTGGTATTTTTCCCTAAAGGAAGGGGGTGCCTATAAAGATATTGACAAGGGAAACTGAATCTGGAGTCATAGGATAAGAGAAGCGTATGGGAATCGTTAACCTTCAAGGATACCTTCTAATCGGACTTTATTTGACACAACAGTTTCATTGACACATAATGATTAAGAATCACTATTTCAGTCGGTTGAATTAAGTGGCACTTTAGAACAAAAAAAAAAGTCCAGTTGTAAAGTTGGTAAGAACCTCAGTTGCACAGCAGATTCAACATACAGGGAGAGAGGAATATTAATTTTGCTCCGCCATCTAATATCGGTGTCACACATTTATTACTTCTATCATCATCTCATGTGCACAAGAATGTAAAGTAATTTAATTAAGTCATAAAATTCCATAAAAGGGTCAGTTAAGATGCTGAGGAGATCCTCCCCGTGTACCATCAGTCTATAAAAACTGTTTTTCCCTTGACCTCCCATTTTCATCCTCTCAATTATAACTGAAGTGATGTCTCATGTTTTTTTTTTTTTGAAGATTATTAATCTTATCACCATAAGACATTTAAATATTTATGTAACCAAAAATGCATTGCATAAAATTTTGTTTGCCCCCTGATGTATCATTGACCATGGCGCATACGAATAGCTCCAATGAGTGTTTAACACTTGTTATATATCTTGTCAAGTACACTGACATTGTGATTCTACTCTTTGGCTGTTATTATCATTTTATTCTTAAACTCTTTCTCAAAAGGTGCATATCACATTCATTTATAGCTCTGTGTTTTTATTGTGACAGTCAACCAAATCACAGTTTACTGTTAACTGTCCAAAAAATGCTGTTTTAGCTCCTCACTCTTAAAAAGCCAGTTGGTAATTACAGGGTAATCTGGTCATTTTTACTTGCCCATCCCAATAACATGTTCTCAAATCTAGGCTTTTCGTTATCTTCTTAAACAATCCTGTATTGTTAGGGGTTAACAGAAGGAATCTTAACATTACCCACTGAAGTGGAGGCTCCATAACTTTAAATCAAAGCAGTATTTATGACTGAAATCCTGGAGTGTGAAAGGAAAAGCTATTGAATATTGATCAGAAGACTACAGTGGTTAATGAGATAAGCTTAATGGGAAGCATCACAAAAAGGATGGTACATTACCATGGAGCAGAAGTATAGACTTTCCTCATCTGGAACATTACATCTTTCTACAAATTCCTATTTAGATCACACTGTAAATTGTTTATGCCATAGTGATACTACACATTTTAACTTGCTTTTGCAATACACACTATATATTGGTTTTGTTTTATTTGGTCTTCATAATTATATGCAATTATAATGCAACCATAAGTTAATGGGTGGGCTATATCTAGAGAAAATGACTCAGTGGCTGTGGTGACATTATGTGTACAATTACATAATGGAATAAAAACTCAGAATCTTGTGTGCTTCTATCAGGCTGATGCCTTACTTTGTAGTGAATATGCATTAATTACATTTTCAGCTGATTATATCTACCAGGTATGATATAATTATCAAATGTTTGCCCAATTTCTCCTCATTGAAATCTCTTTTCTAAATAGTTATGTCAGAGTAAACTTGGAAATTATTGTGAATTTGACATGCATTTGCACCATATTTTGTAGCTGTCATAAATTGAGAATGGTCACAGATAACACTAAGCAGTATTTGTAGAAATTGCCCCTTGCCAGTATTATCATTGTCTGGGAAGTGAGTTCGATGGCAAATTGTCAAAATATAAAAAAAGAAATGAGGAAATGATTTCAGCAATGAGCCCTTCTTTATATCCAAATTTCTTTGATCAACAGTATCAAGAAATTGGAACATGTTTTACTTAAATGAATGTAAGGGGTAAATTGTCAATTTTTATCACTCCTTTTTTTTCTGACATGAATTTTCGTAATGCTTTTGAACTTCATTTGACCCAGACATTAAACTTTTGTACAGGATTACCTATGTCAAGCTGTGTTCATCTAGATCAGTATATTCCTGAACTTCCATGCTCACCAACCAATATGGCAACTAAAGCCAATTTTAAACGGTCTCTGCGGTACAATTGTAAAAATTGACCCACCATGATAACAATGTGCTTGTTTTCAAAGATCAAGCCATGCTTGTATAATTGTTTGCCACTGTGGGATTGTGTATAGCATTCTGATGATTCAAAGTCGGATGAGTGCTGAATTGAAGCCCGACAGTGAGATGTCCAGCCAGTTCAGGCTGTGCCTTTCCTCGAGATGTTGATCGGCGCTGTGACTTTGTCTTCTGTGGCTCAACAGTGGAACATTCGGCCCCTTGATCCGTCTCTATAATTTTTTCTACAGATGGTAAAAACGAAACATTCCTGTCTTGAAAAAAAACGTGCTAAGGGAGTGGGTATTGAGTGACCCGTCACTTTTAGTGTAACATCACCCACAGGCCAAACTACTACCTCTTCATCTCATTTACCCTTCCTCTCAGCAGGTCTATGTCTCTCATACAGCTTGTAGGCTTTCCTCTTAAAGAAGGTCTCCTTAATTAAAGATATGTAAATGTGGTCTCAGCTGGATTGCATTAGTTAGGTGGTGGAGGGGTGGGAGAGTGTTGGAGCCCAGATCCTAATCTTGACTAATTAAGGATTAATTATAATTGATGGGAGCCTTCCACCCCTCCGCAGTATTGCACATTGCCATCCCAGGCAATATGTTTGTATATTTCACACCATGTCATAAATGCAGGGGAGAAATACAAACATAAGGTTGAGCCAGGTTATAATAGCCACACCAAGAATACCATTAGTCCTTTGTTTATTACAAGAACTGTGAGTCCCATGTTCCCTTTAAGATGTCTCCTCCTCTCTATCAGTCTAAACGGCTTTTGCTAAAATTAGTATGTCATATTAATTTGGAAAATTAGTATGACGTGCATGTCACTTTTCATGTTTTCACATTTCACAACAGTCGGAAAGAACGGTCCCCTCCTATAAAGCCACAAGAATATTGTCATCCAACTATGCAAAATTTTTACAATGATTTTGTTTGAGAAACTGATTATTTGACTTGTAGACCAACCATATACCCTCAACTCTCTTTGACACTATCTGACTGTGTCATAATGCTTGTTCACTTGTTATAAATGGGCACTGCTCTTCTGATCTATCGCTTAATTGCAGCCTAATTTGCATAACAGTGCAAATTAACGACCTCTCAAATGAGCGTTCATTTTTCACAAAGTCTTTAGGAGCTCCTTAAGAGTCTGTGCTAATGAGCACAGGAGGCAGCTGGCCTGATGAGAGTTGACTGGGGGAAGATCCTAGCAATGCTATAACAAGCCTCCTGCTTCGGTGCTCTTTGTCATCCTCCCCTTCCTTCTGTGACATTTCAAATTCTTTCTTTCATGTCTCCATCTTTCTGCCGAAGCAAAACTAAAATGGACTTGGGGAGTGTCACATGAAGGATTCAGTCACATACAAGCCTCAGTGTTTCCAAGCAGTTGCTTAAACTTTGGTCGATCTTTGGTAGCACACTGACACTATAAGGTTATATTGGACAGTAAGTGATAATGCTCAGTCACAGTGACGAGTGTATCAATAACATGAGTTTCAACGTCACCGAAACTAGCCACGCTCTCCGTTTCCATGTGATCAGATGTGAATCATGTCCTCTCATTCGATGTGAAATTTGAGTACACTATGAATATATCTTTCATCAGGTGAAATCTGTAGCGTAATTTCATATGTTCTCGTTCGTGCCACTTTTACATTTTATTTGATACGATTCTGTATTTAGGTTGTACGTGAACATTATAATGATTTCTTTCTAGAACAGAAGAATGTATTTTGTAATTGCCAAATCGTTTGGTGTTTGAAATAAGAAAAAGGCATATTAATATCCTTCGTTTGTGTCCGTAAAACTGTTTTGTGTACGATCGTTCAAGGACTTGAAGTCATCACTCTGGTGCCCAATTCTCTCTCTTTAGATAATTAAGGGCTGATTAATGATGTGTTGGACTGAAGTGTTGTTTGCCCAAGGTGTGAGTTCTTCAATTCACACCTTAATCAGACCACACTGTGCTCACCTCCCAATGTGTGTGTGTTTGTGTCAGAGTGGAGGGCTGCGTGCAACAGGCCTCCAGTGAGCTCCCCAAACAGATGCTGATTAGTGTGAGCTGCTTAAAGTAGAAATGGACATATGGATTGGGCTCATTAAGTTAACTGTACTCCACAAAACACACCCTAATAAAAAATAGGGTACATGCTTCTGCGTCAAAATTTCAGTCTCACACACCAATATTCATTTGTCAAACACCCATCAGGGAAACCATTAATTTTTTATGTGGGTTCTTTAGTTTTAATGTCACTCAACAACTTGCCAAAGGCAGAATTTAGTCACCTAAGGCCCTTATATTACTCAGCCCATACTCTACAGTAACACCCCCAAAAATACTTTATGTAAAGCGGAACTTGTCTGTAAAAGTTGACATTAATCAAACGTTACAACGACGATACTGCTATAATTACAGAGGTTTCCCATTATATCTCCAGGGATTGAGTTGAGGTTTGTTCCTACAGATTTTTGTGAAGTAAATTTGCATATTCATGCTCAAAATTTTCATTGAGGAAACCATTTCTTTTTTGCTGGACCAGTCCCTTTATCTTTCTGTAATGAAAGGGAAAACTGTTTTCAGAGTCCTATCTCCTCTCCCTTTCTGGCTCACTCTTTTTCAGGCATGTCTATACTCCAGATTCTGTTCATTTCTGCTCCTTGCTCTCTCTCTCTCCCACTCTCTCTCTCTCTTCATCTTTTGCACACATATCTTCTCCAGTGACTCCTTTTTTTCAATTCTCCTTGGTTCTCCTTCCACCCTCTCTCTCTCTCACTCTTTCCCTCTCCTTACCTTGTCCCCCCTTTTTTCCCTTCCCTATCCTTCTCTCTCTCCCACTCCCTTGCTCTCTCCCAGTGAAAGGCTGAGAATACCCAAGGGAGCTGATGCAATTAAAATGCTAATCCTGTCTGTCTACAGAGAGAGAGAGAGAGGGGGGCTGACAGCATGAGGGATTGCGGCTCACATGGAGAACTCGACTGAAATGGAGAACAGAGGGGGGAGATGTGTGGGGGGGGTGTGCTGAAAGGGAGAGGGGGAGGGGATGTGTGTTGGGGGAGACAGAGTGAAAAAGGGGATGCTAGCGAGGGAAAAGACAGACAAGGATAAAGCTTGTGCTGCGAGCTGAGCAATGATATACTGGCTGCGTTTAAGTCTTATCTATGCCAATGTGTGGAAGGCATTACAGTTAATGTACAGCCCTACAGTATTTGTTAGGTTGCTCACCCTTACTTCTACCGCTTCATATTCTGTGTGTTGTTTCCTCATAGCTCTCTGTTTCTACATTGGCAATACAGAAATGAGAATGATTATGTATGCAGTGAAAGCCCAGCTGGATACCCTGAATATTTCATAGTATATGTTGCTCGCTCTGTCTCTCAGTGCCACACAGCCCAGCGAGGGTGGTAACGTGTGCATAATGGTGTGATTTCTAAGAGCTATGGATGCAGGCTGTAGACCCTAAGCTGTCTTCCTATCAGTTAAAAGGACTTAAGTATCATTAGCTACAGCATTCTGAGCTACAGTCTCTCGGTACCTAAACCAGCTTACCATCGGTAAGACAGCGCTTGATTAAAAGAAGACATTGCTCAGGTTTCTGAGCTAAACAGCCGTCCAGCACTACAACCTGTTGTTTGTTTGTTTGTTTGTTTGTTTGTTTGTTTGTTTTTTGCTATCTGTAAGGGAATCGTAGTTATTTTGTCTGAGAGGTTTGTTTTTCACATCGCATAGTCCTCATCTGTGCATTCACTTAACTCATCGTAGCAAGCTGCTATAATACCACTAGACCACTAGACTGTGCATGAGTGCAATTGTGGGTAATCACAGCTTAATTGGAGTAATTAGGGGAATGTAGGGGCATTAGGCTACAGCTGGGGGCCATAATGAGGTGGGGGCAAGACGGGGGGGTTGGTGAAGAGCTTCAAGAGCCACAGTTGCCCCCTGTACTGTACATCAGCTGTACTTATCAGCGAGTGGGCATTGAAACCAACCCCAGACACCACTAAAGATACTTAAAACTGTATTAAGCTTTACAGCTCTCTTTATTGTTATTACCGAGACCAAACCCAGGACTGCAAAGTATTCAGATTACTACTTGGATTCTGCTAGACTGCAGGTTCAAAACAACTTGGGAAAAACACTCTTTGAAGTTAATCTTTGAATTAGCTATAGGTTATTTGCCTAAGTAGTGAAGAGACTGCTTTTGAATGACTGAAAGAAAAAGAGGAGGGAAAAAAGATGGGCGAATCAGGGTCATTAGTTCAGGCGGCAGGGTCTGCTGCATTCCTGAGCCCTAAGATGGGGGAGCAGCAGAGCAGGAATGTGCTTTGGAAAGAGAAGAGACCTAAGCAGAGGGAAAGAAACAGGCAAGAAGGAACAAGAAAAGGGGGTGGGGGTGGGGGAATTGGACACTTTGCTACAAGAGACCTTAAATGGTGGAACAGAGTCATTTATCAAATGAAGTTTGGAAAAGCAAAAACTCATCTGCTCCGTGGCATTTGGAAAGTTTAAGCAAAACTGTTTTCGTCCTCATTTTTCCCACATCTGTTACCCCTGCAGTATCGCTCCTCTCATTTGTTAGCTTTGACTGCTCTGTGGCTGCAAACTTTTTTCCAGCGTCACTTGATGGCGAAACTTTAACAGCCTTATAAGTCATTATTTAGATGTCAAAGTTGTGCAAACAGGAGAACTTGTGAATGAGTGAGTTAATACACTCTGTAACCTTTGGTGATGAGCTTTGACTAACTAGTATAATCCCCGACAGGGACAAGCAGCTAAAACTTCCCTCGGATTAATATCGTCATTCCATATTTTCACTGTCTGTCACAGTTGCATACTTTGTCTGGTTTCAATGCATTTAAAATGTGCTCTTACCTCTCCAAGTGAGTGTACATGATGAAGGATTATCATTCTCAGTACATTGGACGGTTATTTGTAAAATGTAATCTTTACATCAACTTTCTCCCTCTCTCTTTTTATAGATACATGTTTTTTTATGAAACTCCTCTGGAAATTTGTTCCACAAGAGTGACGTTGGTTAATGCTCATGAAAAGACGTGATTATTTTTGTAATGATAAAACATTTTACAAAAGTGATGTTGACTCTGGTTGTGATGATTTCTATAATTTCTCTCGCCAAGCGATTGCATTTCCCTCACAAAAATAACACTGCTGTATTCACATATTTAACATTTCAGCTTAATACTTGCCATTTTACACTGTGCCTTAAAGGTTCCACTTAACTTTTTTTTTTTAAAATAACATAAGAGTACTGACGTGTAAGTCTTGCTTCCATGTTTTTCTGGGTCGTCAGGCTTGCTGTAAACTAGTGAAAACCTTGGCTTCGATGAATTAGAACTAATGTTACTCCCACCATCGTAAACATCCACCTAGTGGTTATGTTAATCAATGGCATTTATGAGAAGGCAACAAGCTTATTTGATTGCAATATGAAGCACATATGCAAAGTAATATGATTTGTTGAGAGAAAGTTTTCTAAATAGATTAAACAGAGCAGTCTCATCTCTTTCCATGAATTGCTGCTGCTGGTTCTTAGGGCTGGAACGCTGATCAATATTCCTTCGAGACACAAGTAGCCAGCTTCAAAGTGCTTATTTCGTGCGATACAGTCGAAAGCCCAAATGTGTTTGATTTTTGGAAAGTCCTACAATTCAAAACACTAATCTAACCAAACTTGCATTTTGTTTTAAAATGTAAGGAGCTACTTATCATTGAAATGGTTTTCTAGCCTGAATGAGTTGAATATTTTGCTTTGCTAGGAAACTGTGAGAAATAACCTTTACCGCTATAGTTACTACATATTTAACCCCTATATTCAGTATTGTGAACTCCGTGTTATCCCATGGTTGCTCATCTCCTCACATTCCCAGAATGGATTAACCAGTTCGTAAACAGTGTGCCCATGACCCTGAATAAGGGTATGAGACATGGTATCCTTTTTTTTGATGAGAGATTTGATGATTTAGAATCAGCAAATATTGTTAAATGCTTGAGGTCGTGAGTTAGTAGTTGTCGGTGTTTGAAACTTTCCAGTAACAGAGTGCTATCTGTAAGGGTGTGTATGTGGGAAAGAGAGATGAGAGCAAGGCTGCAGGCTGACAGAGGTCCTGGTATAATACAGTGGTGGAGAGCAGGGACTGATAACTATACTTATGGCCACTGGGGCTCATAGTGACAGCACATGCACTCGCATTACTGGTCCCATGCCTCATGCCCTTATCCTTGGCAGTCTGCCATAAAGGGGTGACACTGCCCTCTGCTGTTGATGACGGGGAGGTTCAGGCTTATTGAGAATTCAGCCAAGCACTTATTGCAACAACTCAGGGGAGAAACTTGACTGGATGTGACAGGGCTGCACTTCTTTGAATTTTAGCAGTGATAAAGCATTTTTGCCTGGATCCTTCTCACCCACAGTGTTAGGTTTCCTCTTCAAGGGTAAATGTTTGGTTTTCCCGTTACCCCCAACCTTTTAACCAACAGGTTTTTTTATGACGCAGTCATAGATATTCTGATTAGGCCCGTCCGTGAGAGGAATCCGGGTATGTGCAAAACAGCCAATGCTCCATCACAAACCTAAATCCTTTTCCTTCTGTCATTTCTCCTGTACAGTGCTGAGTATACGTGGTGTGCAGGAGGAGGACCCCCCAGATCCCCAAATCATGAGGTTGGACAACATGCTGCTAGCAGAGGGTGTGTCAGGACCAGAGAAAGGTGGAGGATCGGCTGCAGCAGCTGCAGCTGCAGCAGCAGCGGGAGGCTCGCCTACAGACAGTAGCATCGAACACTCTGACTACAGAGCAAAGCTTGCTCAAATTCGCCAGATATATCACTCTGAGCTGGAGAAGTATGAGCAGGTGTGTGCATGCTTTTCATACATGAAATATACCATGAATTAATAGGATTGTTTGACAGTACATTCGGATTAGCCAGTTATGGTAGCAATCACGTAAAGAAATAAAATTAGACATCCTATTTAAAGTTCATGTCAGAGTAGTCAAATGCATCCATACAGCATGTCTTGATAACATAATTTTCACTGCCAGTTGAATTGTGGAAATATATACATTTTCAATGGCCGGTTGAGGACACCTCAACATTCCAGGATTGTTTCTTTTCTTTTTGCTTCAAATGAACCAGCTTTGGAACCATGCTATCACAATGAGTGATTTTTAGAAAGCATTCAAGCTTTCAATTTGAGTCAGAATGGAAAAGTGTCACACAAGTGACACACAGATATAACATCATGCCTCTCATACAACCTCTGCTGCATAACTGATGCTAAGATAGCAGAACCCCAAAGCTCAATGTTATGTTTGATAAGGAAAATAGAACATATATAACTCACGGTAAAATATCAAGTATTTACTCTTTTACCATCAGAAATGTAATCTTAAACCTAACTAAATCAGATCTGTATATCTATGAGATTACAGCCAAGAACCACTGGACTCATGGCTCCTGTAAAGAGATGTTGTAGTCCCGTTGACTGATCATTTTTCCATATTGACCTCAGTGGTCCTCATCTTTAGAGCCACCTGTTTTCTACATCCACTATGTATATTCGTGGTTCAGGGATGGGATTTGATGCCATTCAAATCTATGTGTAGTCATAAATCATCCACCCACCTGAATGAATTATTTCTCACACACTTTATAGCTGACACTCACCCGTATCCACATGTGTGAACATACCAGTTCTCCTCTGTATTAAACTATCCCAAGCAGTAATATTAACAGTTTAAAACACAAAAGTCGATGATATAAATAACCTATAGATGTCGATACTGATTGACATCAAAGTAAATACATTGCTTTTTTTTACTGTTTTATTGTATTAAATGCAACACATATAAAATAACAAAAAAATTACTTTTAAAGAACATCAGTAAAGGAGCTCATGTTTCATGTTCTCTCTCTCTGTTCAAGGGAAAATACAAACTGTGCTCTGGTTCCAACTCTCCACTTTTTCAAAAGCAATTTAGGATTAAATGAAAAGAACTTCTCCATTATTAATGACCGGTATCAAAGGCAGCCTCCATGTAGATTGAGTTAGCGCGCTCCCTGGGTGAAGACCAGGGGCGTACAAGCTACAACCACTAAGCTAAGCTTTTTGACTCGTCTGTAATGTTTAGACTTTAGAAACATAAAAAAATGTTATCCCAAATAATTACTAATAAACGTATATCACTATTAAAGAACTATCCTGCATTAATAAGGATACTTTTTTATAACTAGACATAATCCAGAACATAACTGCAATCTCCACATAGATAATATGCCTTGTTTTTTTGGAGGCACGGTCTTTGTCCTCTCGGTGGACTGCTGTTGGGCTTGTCTCTCCAACGGCCATGTGGTTGTTTCATATATTCACTGCTGTTAGAAAAAGAAATCATTTGCATAATACTGTCTAACAACATTTAACGTTTAATATAATGCAAACCTACTTCAGAAAAGAATCTGTTTATCAGACCAGGATTTTACAGAGTTGAGAAATGTTCCTAAAATTGTGTCTCTGCCCAGGATAGAGTCTGTGGTCCTTTTTTTTCTTCTTACCATGGCATTCAACTGTCTCATCTCTCCAGGCATGCAGTGAATTCACCAACCATGTAATGAACCTGCTGAGGGAGCAGTCACGAACACGGCCCATCTCTCCCAAGGAGATTGAACGGATGGTGGCCATCATCCACCGCAAGTTCAGCTCCATTCAGATGCAGCTCAAACAGAGCACTTGTGAGGCCGTCATGATCCTGCGCTCACGCTTCCTTGATGCCAGGTCTGTCTATGTGTCTTGATGGTATTTACAATAGGTGGCTGGTTATTGTCTGGAATGGTGAAGTCATGTCTAGGCACAGTAATGGAGTGTCAGCCTTGCATTCCATGCATGTTGATTACCTCTCTTTTCCATATTTCAGACGTAAGAGGCGCAACTTCAACAAGCAAGCTACGGAGGTGCTGAACGAGTATTTCTACTCCCACCTGTCTAACCCTTACCCCAGTGAGGAGGCGAAGGAGGAGCTAGCCAAAAAGTGTGGGATCACAGTGTCTCAGGTGAATGCTATTACAGCGCTAAGTAGTTGTCGTTTTTTTTAAGTGTGTTATTTTGTCGGCAACCACTTGCCATGAATGTATTTGATGTTAAAATCTCTCTTGAATCAAATAAGACATAACAGGTACAATATAATAATAATTAACCTGTTGGAGGCAGAACAGTAAAGCTAGGGTACATGAATATATTCAAGGTTAGTGTGACTGTCCCAAAGATAAATTTGTATCAGGGGACAATACCTATACAGCAGGAAAATAATTCTCACAACACACACAATATCCATGGATATTTAGAAACGTACTATAGCCAACACGCACACGGAAAAAATGAGTTGGTTTACTATGCTACTGACCTAGGTTGAGGTGGTGAAAGATCCAGGAAAAACACTAATGGCATGTCATTCTGTCCCTCAGGTCTCTAATTGGTTTGGAAACAAGAGAATACGTTACAAGAAGAACATTGGAAAGTTTCAGGAGGAAGCCAACCTGTATGCGGTTAAAACAGCGGTTGATGCTGCGAATGTGTCAGCGCAGGCTAGCCAGGCTAATTCTCCTGCAACACCCAACTCAGGTACTTTATGTTTGTAATTTTACTTCTCGACTACCACTAATTGCAGCTACCTCTCAGTATCTGGCCTCTTCTACATAAAGACAAATTGACACTCACAATTGGGCCTGTCATAACCACTGTGACTGCGACTGTGTGTGTGTTCTGGTAAATACACAAAAAGGTTCTCAGCTGCTATTCACAGACTGACTTAACATGGGAAACCTTTCTGGAATTTAAATGTTCTTGTATTCAATTTTATATCAATCAATGCAATGCATAATACTCAAATATTTAATTGCAAGCCGTGATATATTCTTTACTCATTTTGCACTGTTGCAAACCAGCTGTCTGACTCAATGAATATGGCATTGTTCTTTTGTGGTTTATTATTAAGTTCAATCATAGCCTCAAGATAGGCTGTTCTTGCAGTTTGGGAAGCCATACTTACCTTATTTGTCAGTGTAGGGTTTTTGGTCTCCGATGGCTGCTTTTTGTATTTTCACCTGTCAGTTTTTTTTCCAACATACTGTAATTTGATAACGCCTATGTACAATTCTAGACCCTTAAAAATACTCGCACGTAGCATTATTTACTTCTTTTTGCTTCAAGAGCTTTCTGTCATTTACCTTCTCCTGAAAATCTTTATACTTTTCATTTGTTTATCCATACTTTGGGTGAATGCCTTAATATTCAGTAAGCTCCTAGCACATAGTAATAATATACTGTTCCAATTTTGCAAATGAAGCAGTGTGGACTGGTTAGGGAGTCATTAACGTTTGATTCATTTAGTTAGTTTCTTCTTGACAGCCAATAGAATATATGACATCTTAATGTGGGACAGGACAGTCTCTGAGAGGGGGGGTTATTACTTAAGATGGTCATTTGAAGAGGAGAGTAAATGTCTTCAAAAATCTACAGTCACTATGTTCAATTTTTTTAATTGACCAGAAACTAACTATTGGATTGCAATCCTTTACTATTACAAACATCTTTTGCAATTATTATATCACTGAAATGCTCCTGCTCGCCTGCATTATTCCATTTAAAAAGTAGTAGAACGAGGATTTTTCTGTAATTGCTTTGTTCAAGTCGTGCACTGGATTGACATTTTCCTAGTTACATGTATACTAGTCTTCCACATTCCCCAGTATGTAAGAAAATTTGTTAAAACTGCTAGGAGCGCATACCTGATTAACGATTTTGATCACATCTGATTAAAAAGGAAAATTATGTATATTTTTTCATTCGGCATCAATAAACTACTGCACAAAAATTTTCAATATGTTGCAGACATCGATTTTGGGTCGCTGTTAGTGCACAAAAGGGACTGTTTATGTTTATATACATTAAGTATCCATATTTTTGGGGCTTGTTAAGTGACTCTTTTAGAATAAGCTGAGAACAGAAAACACATTGTTCTTTGTTATTAAATGGGAATACCTTCACTCTTTCGGTCAGTGTTGATGACCGATGATGACCATAGACCCTAAAGCTTTCTGCTGAGGCTGGTTTACCATTGGCTCTCTTTTTCAATAAATATATTTATATATATATAAATATATATATATATATATATATATATATATACATATATAAAGTATTGCCTGCAGGGCCACCCGCGTCATACAGTTTGTCTCACACAGGCGACGCCTACCTTGGCCTGCGTTTGCTCAACGGGGAGGGTCTCAACATCAGCCCCTCTCTACAGCAGCAGGTATGCACTGAGGACAGCTGCAGAGTTGACCTCAATGCCATCAACCCAGATAGCATCCCAGGATAGCTACCCCTAGCTTAGCACCTTTTGACCTCAACCTCTCCTCAGATCCTGTCCTGTCTTTACCTTTGACCTCAACATTTTCCCCCAACACAAACACACACAAGCACCATGCACCATGGTGCCCTGTCATTAGCCACGTTGAGCTATTATGGCTGTGTACAACTTCACAAGCTTCAGTCAAATGTGAAGTAACTACTTCCAGTAAGATATAATTCAAGAGCAGGGATATCTTGCAGAACCCCTGGAACAAGTGTCGGTCTCCAAAAATTGAAACCGTCAAGGTATCAGCATGCACCTCAAGGTGATTGGCGAGTGAGAAACAAGCAATCTTCAGATTTATTTTCAGAGTCTATATTTCTCAGAATGACCCGCACTCTTGATAATGCCTCCTTCTTTATTAACCCTTGTTCTTCCCTGCACATCCAAACATCCCTCCATTCCATCGCTCCATGTGTCCTGTCTCGTCCTGTGTAGACCAAATAGAATCAATCTGACACTCGACTGTTCTTGTGAGTTTTGATAAGAGCCGCTCTACCGTTGAGTACAGAAATACGAATGTGCTTTTGGCTCCAGCTGTAGTCCTTTATTCCTTGGGAATAAAAAGCGGTTAGGCTGGGTGCCATTATGGTAATGGGTGAGCTATAATGTTTAGTGGTCAGACTGACCTGAAAGACAACAAATCCAGATGAAAGGGTACACTGCGGTGTAATGGCAGCATATCGGTTTAAAGTGGTAATAAATGACTGACTCAAACCAAGGAGTATTTTTAGACTCCGACCCTCTTTACACCAGCAATTAGTTTTTTTTTTTAATGCCCAGATTGTCTCGGTTTTTAACCTGCATGCACACCTGGCATCCGTGTTTCTGCATTTAGATCATATCAGTGTGACCATCCCTCACCCCTTAAAGGTGGTCTGGACGATCGGATCAAACTAAAATGGTATTACACACTGTGCCCATTTACACTTTGCTTTCAATTTTTTTTTTTCATTGTCCAGGTAAGATATGTAGAAACAAATAACTTGTTAAAAGAATGTATAAATGCGCCCCCACTCTGGTTTTCAATCTTAGTTTGAATAATCACTTCATTAGATTTTGGATTGCTGATTTCTTTTTTTCTTTCTATTCTTTAAAGGTGGATACCCTGCACCGTGCTACACACCTGATGGCCGGTTATGAGGAGCTGTCGGGTAATGGCCTCTACACGCCTCATCGCCTGGATGTAAGGACCAACAGCTCCCGTCTTGGTGTAGCTTAAGTTCTCAGATAGAAAGGATGAGCTGTGCCAAGGCAGCAAGGAATGATGTGATTTGCCGTAAGAGATAGGTCCAGAAACAAAGACTGAACCTGGCCCAGATACAAGCAATGCATGTTTCTGAACATTCATGTGCCAGTTTAGTTCCTCTGCCTGTTGCTCCAGTATCTGGATCATACTCCAGCTTTTAAGCTCAGAAATATGCAGAAATGAACTCCCACAAACCACTAATACTAATAATAATAAAGAAATTCAAGCTATTAGCAGGAGATGAGCCTTGCTGGTAGACAGTCCGCCCAATCGTAGTTAGAAATTATGTCTTGCAAAAAGCATGTAACCTCTTTTGCTTTGAGCATCAGCGGTGATGCACTTTTGTATTTTGTATCATAATATAATCAATATATTCTCCTCATGCATCTTGAGAGAATGGCTACTTCAGGGGTCAGAACCCTTCACGTTTTATGGACATCTTTATCTGTTATTTACCAACTCGACGCTGAAAAACAAAAACAAACAAACAAACAAACAAACGATATACCCTGAAGCATTACTGCAAAATAAGATTGGAGAGAGGGATTTTTATGAAGTTCCTAACATGTCAAACCAGTCAGTATTTCATAAAATGAAATAGAATTGTGTCTGACACCGTACCACAAAGCCTCCATACATTTAATTTTGAGAGTACTTTGTAAATGCTGGAAGCTCACTTGTGTGACTGTCTGCAGGCTAACAGCTGGCAGGACACAACCAATCCCTCCTCTGTCACCTCCCCGCCCGGTCCTCCTGGCAGCGTCCACTCCGACACCTCCAACTGATTCGGTGGCTCTCTCTCTACCGTCACTCCATTCCCACTTTGGTCAACTCTGACAAACAACTTCTGTCTCCATTTGCCACAACTCCATCGTTTCTCAACTAGACAGCCGCACACTGTGCTGGAACACAGGACAGCCGAACATTAGTTGGGAGGGTTTCCCCTCTCCACTTCACAGTTCAACTTCAACTCCAGAAGCTCTGTACCTCCAAATTTACGAGGGATGGAGTCAGCAGATGCTGAGACAAATAGGTAACCTCTTTGCTGTTGAGGACTTTTTGAAAACCACTGACTCAGCTGTGTAGATGATCATGATGTCTGTACATTATGTGTATATGCACGTTAACTTCACACAATAATCACACAGCTTGTCCATGTGCTGTTGACCTCCGCACTCAACCCTTTGCTTTGGAAAACTGTGTGTGATTGCCTGTATCTCTTGAAGCCTTGGCATTTGACAGCCAAACTGTTGTTACGGATCACCAGGGAGCTCTGCTCACCTTGCTCGTACCAAAGTGCTGCCCCTGTAGTTGTCAACACATCTGTTCCTCCCAGAATACCCTCTGCCAACACAAGATACCGTTGTATCTTCTGGTCCTTTATAGCTTGATGTTTCATTCTGTTGGAGATTTCAGAGTGAAGAAATGCACAACTGTGCATGCACGCTCCCCCTCCACAACTCGCAACTTTTCTGTCTTCTTCATGTTGACATTAACAATGTGTCAAGCACAAAAGTTAGCATCCTTGTTATGGGTGTCACTACCTGTAAAAGGGAAGTTGGGGGAATCACTGTTCTAAATCAGGCTGGACTGGCGATAATAGGGCTGGTGAGAAGCAGAGGAAAGGGCAGGGAGGAGAACATCTTTGGCTGAGGGGATGTAACTAATGGCCCTTTTTGTTGCTAACCAATAGAGGGTGCTGGTAGATGGCTTGTAGACCTAACTTCTTGCTTTCTGTCCTTTAGTTCTTTTGATTGTAGGCTATTTTCTAATGCTGTTTCACCAAGAATGCACCAGCCACCACCAAATATTAGCTCAATAAAGCATCTAAATGACATGAGGTTGAAATATTGTGGGGCAGTGATGTGTTGTTGGGACAAACATGACGAATTTAGTAACGTGACTGTCTTCCATGCATGTAGGACTTCTAGGCGTGATATTTTTGCTTTCATTTAACCTGAGTTTTTAGCTTCGTTTTTTAATTAACAAAAAAAAAAAAGAAAAATAAAGGGTAAAATTATTACAGTCAGACCAAAAAGGAAAAAGTGCATCATGTATTGCTATGATGTGTGTGTCTCCGTGTGGGCGTGTGCATACAGTGTTCTACGGATGTCTTAGTCAAACTGTCAGGTGCCCTCTGTCCTTGTAAGCGTTACAGAGACTGTGCTTCCACCAGCGAACGACACACACGAGGTGGGGCTGAACTGAGATCTCCTCACTGTCCTGAAACATGTAAGCTTGTGAGCCCAAGGCAACACACTACAACCTTCTGTTGTACCAAAACCAAAAATACCACATTCAGTAATGTAATAATGCTACTCTGTGTCTCTAAAGTTGGTGCGCAGCCACTTCTTCAGTTTGAGGAGAAGAGGGAATTATATTTGTGTGTGTCTCTCTGTGTGGTGTTGTCATGCCTCGAGGTTTTTTTTTTTTTGTTTTTGTTTTTGTTTTTTTGGCAGGGGGTGGGGGTGGGCTTCACAGTAAGGTTGATGGAGTGAGGACCGTCGCGTCACATGTATAATTTGATTTTGTGCACCTGTTTCAATGATCCCCTCCTTTCATAAGTTCTGGTAAAACCATAACTACTTTTTTTTTTTCCTTCTACGGCCGATTGGGCAAGGGCTTCTCTCTCCTCTGTTACCAAAAAAAAAGAGGCAGCACTGGGTGTAGTCAAACTCTTTAACCTGTCTAGAAAAGAATTGTTTTTATTTTTCATTCTTTGGGATGTTTTATACATACCTATGTTAATTATAAAGCATTTGCATTTTGATAGTAAGGTAAAGCCTTATGAAGATTTATGTGTCAGTCCAGACTTTGTTGAACAACGTTACAGAACAAAATTTAAGCTTGTAAGCTGGTCAAATGTGATATCCTACATGTAATTACTTGTTTTGTTACTCATCGCAGTTCATACGACTGTATTTTATGAATAATGTTATCGCCACACCAAATTATCACCCCCTTCCCTCTTTTTCTACCTGTTGTAATGGATGTCACTGTACAGTTTGTGTAATGTTTCAGTATTTGTTTCTTTTATAAATTTTGATGTTTGGTTGAGACACCAATTTTATTTGGCCTTTGTTTCACAGGATTCACTATAACTCTGTATTGTTTTTGAATATTATTTAGGTATTTTGTTACATAACCGGGTGGCAATATAAGGTTTACAGATTGGCTATTTGGTGCTGTGGGAGGAGAATTGGCAGAAGCGTTTCCTTGTTGACTTTCAGCATTATTTGAATACTGTATGAATGTGATCGTTTCTCATCAGATACCCTTTTTCATTCCGCAATTTTTTTTTTATTTTTTATTTTTTTTGCAGCAACCTTAATGTTCAAGGCCACTTTTGATCTACAGATAGTTTTGTCAATTGACCGGGAACATAGGTTAAAAATGTTTTAACGGTTGCATTCAAGTGGAGCTGCAAACACATCAGCCCAGTCTGACAAAGTATAAAATGCAAGGGTTATTATTGGACCGTGACTTCCAGTATTTCAATTGTTTAAATCTTGTTTGGAGACTTGTTGAGTTGACTAAACGACTTCCACAGCACTGAGTGGCTTCTTAAACCCTTTTTGATTTCTTTAATTTTGATTAGTATATTTGTATCTCCCCTCTTTCCCTTGTATTTACCCCTCTCTACCTCTGTCTTTCCATTTCTCTTGTATATAACCCCCACTGTTTTCAGACTTGTCAGTCTGTATGAACTCCTTTTATACCTCAACTTTAGAATTGTTCTAGAAAGAGTAAAACACAAAGGAAGAATGACAAATTGTAGTGTTCTTATTAGAAAATTAATAAAATGATTTAGTGTGATTTTTTTTTTTCCCAGTATTTGATTTCAGATATTAGGAGTGTTTCATTTCATAATTTGTCACAAACGCTCTTGTGATAGTCAAATGTAATAAAAGAAGAGATTGCACCAATGTGATGGGTAATACCTGAATCTTATATGCTACTTGAAACAACACCCAGCCTCACAGAGACTGAAGAAAAGCATTTAGAGAAACCGCATGTATCCAAAATGCACACAAGGAGCGAGTAGATCTATTTTTTGTAGTCTGACCCACAAATGCAAACACGGCAAAACCAGTTCTGTTTCAGTTCTGTAAATGTCAGAATCGTTGGCTTGTTTTCATTTGCCTTCAAACTCCCATTGTCCATTTGTCTTCTTTAACTCATTTCTCCCGGCATACGGACAGCATTCTCTTTTGATTTCTGGACACAGGCAGAGCTTTCCTGTTGAAAAAGCCTAAATTATTAAATTTGTCAGGTTGCAGTGCACAGAAAGGACACCGCATAAAGTGCCAAGAGCCATTTTTTTGCCCAAACCCATTACTTGCGTGGACTCCATGCCACACAACAAAACATGTTATGAAATTTAGATGTAGTTGGGCCAAATGCCACTGGGACAGGTAGGAATTAGACAGATATTTTTGATAATTTAATCTAAAAGTGAGACCATTTCTTCACAGGTTTCCAGAGTTTAAAAACAACCAACACCAATAAAAAGGTAGCAGAGACCAAATTTTGGGGTTTTATAACAGCAACGATAACCACAGACAATTTACCTCACATTACGGATATTGCATTTTCCTTTTAAAACAATACTTTGAGTAAGGTAAGACAAAAAAATGCATTAATTCATTTCAAAATGGATATAATTGTCATGGGCACAACAAATCATAAAACGAATGGAAGTAAATCCTTTAAATGAATGATGTACAAAATGCTACTTTTTATTTTGGGTAGCAATTATTTTGGGAATAAGCAATTTCAAATTCATCTCATATCTGAATATCATGGCCCGACTCCCCCTGTGGAAACCCTTGAATTAAGCGATGGAGCCGATGGTACTGCAGTCATTCAAATGCAATCTTTTGTAAATTCAGACAGTTTCAGATGCCTCTCGTACAAGAAAACTAATCTGAAATTTGTTCCTGCACCGTAGACGAGGAAACAATTCAGTCTGACTCTGTGGATCAGATAGCAGGTGGAGGTATAAACAGCAGAGAACGTCGTCCCCTCCTGCACACGTCTGCCCGTTAATCTACACCTGTGCTGATATCAATGGAACAGAGACTTTGGGGAAGAAAAATGTGCAACCGATCATACTTCTGGACAATAAACAGAACCCTTTATAGGTGCAGATACCTCTGCCAGGGGGGACTCTGCCTCCCCCGGGGAGTCCTCCTTCATCCGGTCATTGCTCTTCTGACACAGGCAGCACAGGATCCACTTGAACGTCCTCCGCATCTCGTCGTCCCGCAGGGAATAGATGATGGGATTGACCAAGGAGTTGCACTCGGCAATAATCAAGCAGAACTTCTCATAGGTTTTGGCATGGCTGGATTTGCCCAGAAGCCCGTCCAGTAAGAGGATGACGAGGCCCGGCGTCCAGCAGATCACAAAAGCTCCTGCAGCGATGTAGGTCAAACTAGTTGTTAGCAACAAACTTAAGGTAATATGACATTAATGGGTTCAAAGTGCTGCTGTATTGACTGGCATTTGTATGTTATTTGTCATTGTCTTATGCACTTAAATTTAAGTGGATCATAAACAATAAATCCCAGGTCACGTCTACTTTTGACTTGGAATCCCACCCACCCTTTTAACAGTAAGTGCTCTTCTGTAATCTGTCTTCGATGCAAGAGAAGGGATGAAAAAAAAAACTGTGTTGAAGCGGGAGGCTGCCTCTGCAAGAAACTGGACATTTTTTGGGTTACTGCTCTCGGACTCTTGTTGAGTTTCTGGAATTTCTAGACACTCCTATCATTTAGTACATAACGCGTAGATGAATGCTTCAACGGTGAGTCACTGCAGGGAATTCGCCGCTGAGCAACTGGCCAACCAGCGATCTACTGAAAAATTTTAAGTCATTGTGGTTTAGTAAAACTCAAAGTGAAAGCCAAATGTGCACGGTCTAACCAGAAGGTGACTCCTTCCTTATTTGTGAGCCAAGAATTAAGTGCAGTTACTGGTAAGAGAAGGGAGTATTATCTAAATAGACTATCAGTCAAGCAGCAGAATCATCTGTGGGTGGCTTACTGTCAGATTGGGTTGTAAAGTCGTTCTCCAGTGCAAAGTATTCATTATAAAAACATCCATAAAGCGAGAGTCTGCAAAACCTGAAATGTACAGAGTAAGCCTCAACCTTGTTGCACTGCATCTAAACTTAGAGGGATCTTATCCAATGAAAACAGCTGCAGCTTCAGTGACGACAGTCACATGTCCATTGATCTATGTTAACAGGACTAATACATGCGGGAGTTTAAGTATTCTAAACGTGATACATAACTGTTGGTATTGTTCTTTGAAGAGGAATGAATAATTTCCTTTCCAGCTGCCAATATAAGGGGTTAGCCCGATGGGTCAAAGATCATGATAAATAAATAAACAAATAAACAGATAAACAAACAAGCATTTCCTTGTAAAGGATAATTCTTTTTGTTTAACTTAACTAAGCCAGCATTCATATCATTATGAGAATTGGCATTATCATGTTGGTCCTTTTGCAGCACTGTGACCAATTTACTGTAAGCAAATACTTTTAAGAGTTGTTTTTTTTTTTTTTTTTTTTTTTTTTTTTAAAAAGGTGACCTGACAGTCTGGGGGCAGCCACTGAACCTTTCATTTGCTTAAAAAAATTAGTCTATATTTACATTT
>CAAKHD010004578.1:112366-133536 GCA_901007705.1 Fistularia tabacaria
TTTTTTTTTTTTTTTTTTTTTATATTTTATTTTTAATTTTTTTTAATAAAATATTTTTAATTTTTTTTTTTTTTTTTTTTTTTTTTTTTTTTTAAAAAGGTGACTGACAGTCTGTGGGCAGCCACTGAACCCTTCGATTTGCTTAAAAAAATTAGTCTATATTCACATTTGTCCCATGAACATTGGACATTTGACATTGTTGGGATCTGACTAAAGTGACTTTTGGTAAAAAGTTTCACTTCCCATGGCTGAGCCCACTGGTGGGAGACAGGTGTCTGGCTCACTCTTGCACGCGCAGAGAGGAGAATATATTATTTCTGCACGACAGGCACCATGGCAACTAGGCCAATTTCCCCCCAAATGGGTTCATTTCTTTTACACTTGTGACTTTGAATGGTCACACTAATTCATGATAACTGACTCATCTGCTATCCTGGCTCTGCCCTCTGAATTCATCTGATGAAAAGTATTTGACACCCGACAAAAGTTGACCTTTGATTAACGTTCGTAGATTACGTTCGACTACGTCCGTGGACTCACCCAAAACTAATGAGATGGTTTTCATCAGGTTGACCACGGTTTGGCTGTGCAGCAGATCGGAGGTGTGCTGGGACGCGCTGTGACTCTGGCATCTCACGTAGACAAAGATGCGCACGTACATGGCCACCATGATCAAGAAGGTGAGCAGATTGAGAACCGCCCAGAAGATGAGGAAGCGGCGGCTGTAGAGGGGAGCGACCGTGGAACAGTCGTCCAGGTCACACTCGCAGTTCCAAATGGTGGAAGGCACCAGTCCCATCAGGATACTCACGCCCCAGATGCAGACTATGAGGAGCACCACACGCCGCTTAGTCATCTTGCTGTGCAGCTGCACAGTGATGATGGTCTGATGGCGCTCCACGGCCACGGCCAGCAGGTTGGCCACCGAGGCCGTGAGGCTGATGTCGATCAGAGCCCCACGGATGTACCACTGCTCCTTTGTGAGCGTGTGGGTCCACGGCCCCGTGTTCAACATCAGGTTGGCGTACGCCACACCTGCGAACAGGTCGGCGGCAGCCATGTTGCCCAGGAGGTAGTAGATGGGGAAATGGAAGCGCCGGTTCTTAAAAATGGCCACCATCACCATCAGGTTGGCCAGGACCACGATCAGACACACTGTCAGGCCCAGTCCGATCACCACGCAGTCTCGAGTCGTCCACACGACATTGATCTTCTTCCCGACAAAGTTGTAGAAGAAGGTGACGTTGCGGCTGTGCTCGCAAGTGTTCCGGGCATTTCCCTCCGAGGCCATAACTGCAAAAACAGAAGCACACGGACGGCGAGGACCTTTCAAGAAGCATCAACATGCGATATGCCTCGTCTCTTACTCAATCGGAATAACACACACATGCACTTCTTCAATTTACTCTCCATGTTGGTATTTTCAGAGTTGTACATGCAGTTTTCTCGACCACAAAAAAAAATCAAATGGTATCGAATGGTTTTATATATATATATATATATATATATATATAAAACCATTCGTGGATGTTTATACTCCAACAGTTGTTTTGAACAAATGCAACTATAGATGATTTTTCTAAAATATACCAAATTATTAGAAATATTGAAATTTTATTTGTCCCTTTAGTAACGTCTGCATATATATAACTTACTTGTATATATATATATATATACACACACACACACGTCATATTGTATTGTATCTTGTTTTTTTGTTAAAAAAAACAGAACCTGTGTGATGAAATCTCGCAGTTCAACCTATTCCTGATGAAGTTTTCGATATGAAAAGAAAGTAAGTCTTCAGATTGAGGAAGCTGATATTTTTTCACATGTATTTTTTTTTTCCCGTCACGATGGCAAGGAAAACACGACGAGAAAACAAAACAGTGTCATTAAATATGAAGACTCGGAAATAATTTCGTATTTAGCAGCTCAGTGAAACCGGGAGAAAAAAAAAAAAAAAAAAAAAAAAAAAAATCACGCAGGTATTCCACCTGCTCGGTACAAGTCGGGGTTTGAAAAGGATTTTCAAAATAAAATGACTTTTTTTTTTAAATTCAAAAAAAAATAAAAAAACAGAACCCACCGTCGGTTTTAAGGCCTCCATCCAGGTGGATCCAGTGTGAGAGTGTCGGCGATCAGGTGGACAGGCGGCCGCTGTGGTTTCTGCTCGCAGACGCTTTGCTTTCTATTGGAACGGAGTCATTTTCCGCGGCCGCAGCTGGACCCGACAGACAGGTAACGAGGCGTTCACGGACAGCAGAGAAAAATCGGAATTAAGATTAACAGTTGGGTTTTCGTCAGGTTTATTTATTTTTAATTATTTTTTTCATTCCTCTGCTTTTTTACTTGCCCCATACCCACAATAACATTAAAATAAAATAAAAAAATCAATGGTATAGAATTAAATGAAACGGATCAGGAATGGCTAAAGATACCCGGATAAATGTTGAACTTGACGGTTCAAGGCTCGATTTGCATTTGGTCCCCCTTATTTTTTTCAAATGAGTGTAATTTATTTTTTAAGACAGCTTTACTGGTTCTTTCTTTTGCCTTTGCTGAGTTTCCATCCTTCTATCCGGACACACACATTTTGTAGTCACTAAAACGCACACCTATAAAACTAACAGACCATCAAGGCGTCAGCCAGGAGTTACAAGAAATGACATGAAAGTTGAAACAACTCTGTTTGTGCGGGTATGTAATTTAAAACTTACAGTTACGTAATTGTTTCTTTGTTTGTGAAACTCAGATTGCATTGTCGCATCTTAAACCTTTTGTGGCCGGGAGGCCTGGCACTCCTTTCTTCTCCAAATGTTTGTCCCAGGTGCGATGAGCTTTGTCATGATAATGAAGCAACACACAAGCAGGAAGTCATTAGTCAGGTAGACCGATATCAGGGTAACATAGAATATGGTTTGAAAGGAATGTTTTGGATCATCATCCGCAACCTGGTTGAGATCACATTGTTCTTTGTAAGATTCCGCTCTCCATTTTTTAATCTTGATTTCTGTGTGTAGTGGATAAAGTTTGACATAACTTGTCCCGTCACGCCCTTTGATTCCAGAGAATCAGGGTGAACGCATAGTTTGGTGATAAGGGACTACAGGAACACAATATCAAATTCCTTGGGTCCAGCATCAGCGTGCCCGTGTATGAGGGAGAAATGTACCCAACCTGGCTTTAATCCGACCAAAAAATATCCACTGCAAACCGAACAAAACCCATATATGAAGGTCTACAACTAGACTTGGAACAGTGTCGTCATGAAGACCTCTCACTAGCTGAATGACCACTGAAGCACGAGTCGGTGCTACAAGATGGGAGGTGCGGGTGTGGGAGGGGTCACATCCCAAAATAACTAGGTTCATCTTGCATCTGAGGGTTAGTCCTGTTCAAATAACCAGCCTCTAGTAACGTATTAACTCTGGCCACGGGTGGCCCGTTTCTCTGCATCTTTTCAAGTCCATCTTCCGCCTGAGAGCCGAAAGTTACTGATATCTATGAAACCTGCGGGTCAGTGATTTTACGTCTTGCATAATCGTGAGGTTGTATAATTGCCCAATCTACTGACTGCCGGTCTCACCATCGGGCAATTAGAGTAATCTAGTCCCTCCTTCTTTTGAATGTGAGGGGGAGCTCACTGGTGTCCAAGTACTGGCTTAAAACATTCTGTGGCAAAGTATTGGGCAAACGACGATGAATAAGCCTGACCCCGACAAAGTCGGCGACCTGCTCTGATGACGTTTTCACCCGAGCCGCACAATCCAGCCCTGTGGACTGCAGGGTGGCTGCAAGAGCTCTGAACCCAGCGGCAAATTTTAACCTTTTTCAATCTTGACTAAAATGTCAAGCTGTTACTTGATGTCCACTCGAAGAACAAGAAGAGCCTGATGACAAAGAACATGACTGCCCTTCAAGAAGCGATGGCGAGCTCAGGAATGATGCCTGTTAGTCTGCTGGCAGGTTTATGGTAATCTGCTGGCTATTTGTCTGTTGGAATGACAGTAAGGAACATTTTGTGTTATCTGTTGAAGACAGAGTAGTTTTGTGTTTATTTTTAGTCATAATACGAAATGAAAAGAGCAGCCCCAGGTTGGTATTTCATGTCAAAGTTGTTTTGCTATTTTCCTTGATTTATTATTAAAAAAAAAAAAAAGTTTCTTCCAGACTCAATTAAGGTCTGAACCACAGAATAAATACAAAAGAAAATAACTGAATGTTAATTGTCCTCAAAGCCAATGAGAATCTGAGGATCTCATCACTGCATTGCAAAAAAACAGAATGGAGGTAGGATTTCATGACTACATCTCAAACTTTTAGGGCCAGGAGGTCGGCCACTCCCTTTCTTTTTCAGTGTTTGCTGAAGGTGAGCTGTCTGGCTGCCTGGCAGGTCACTGAAGCAACTCCTAACCAGGAAGCATAAGATGATTTTCCATGAAACTATCTTCTTTTTTTTTTCTTTTCCTTTCGACTGCTCCTTTCTATGGTCGCCACAGCGAAGCAACCTGCATCTAGCTCTGTTCCATGTATCTCAACCCTAATCTCTGTAACTGACTCCCCCTTATTTATAACCATTACTATCATTGTTATCCTCATACCTCTTCTATTTAATTTCTAAACGTTCGTCTTGTAGATCAATTCATTCATGTCAGTATCAATGGCAGAGCAATCAGAGCAATTGTCGAGTTAGATTTTGAAATCATTTATTACAAGTCGAAGTATATAATGATGTCTGACTTCATCTTTCATCTTCACTTTCAATCAAATAAAATCAAAAGGGCGACGCCGTTTGAGAGTCGAAGATGAGGATCCAGATTCATTGTCGCCCTCTAGTGGTCAAATGATGAACTGCAGCATCACTTGACTCCAGTAGCTAAGCGTCATTCTAGCCATAATTATGTGTTTGTCATTATTCAGTATAGCGACAGTAACACTAATCCTGGTTGAAAAAACAAAAACAAAAACAAAAAAATGTATTAATTAAAGCCTGTTTTGATTAATTTTATTTTGGAATTACATAAGCAACATTTGTTTACCTTTCTACTGAGCTGCCCCTATCTGAACTATCACAAATCAATACTGTCGAAGCAGGTGATCTAAGATTAATAACTTGAAAAAAGTGATTTGAATCATGTATGAGAAATACAAGAAAGTGAAGAAAATACATTTTTTTGATGTACACACATAGCAAGTATAGTGAGGAGGCTAAAACTATTATTATAACTATTATTTCTATCCATGAGAAAGTAATTCTGTGGTTTCTCTTGCATGATTTTAATTCACTGAGTGACAAAAGTTGTACTGTGTGTGTGTGTGTGTGTATGAATTCATAAATAGATAAATTATATATATATATATATATATATATATATATATATATATATATATATATATATACACACACACACACACACACACACACACACACACACACACACACACACACACATATATATATATTACACGCCTTTTTTGCTGATTTCGTTTTTTATCATTGTTAGTCATCAACAGTCATGTTTTAATGCCGTTCCGTGATCAATTACATAAAAAAAAAAACCCTGAGTTTTACATGGGAATAAAAAATCTATATTGAAAATTCCGCGTCAGAAAGGAAATGCAATAGCTTCACCGGTTGATTTAGTTTGCAGTTCCAACGATATACGAACCTATCGTTTCTCCATGTCATTCACAAGCATAATCGATAAATTGATTACGGAACCAAACTAGTAATGTGAACCAATAATTTTCCTATACCACGACCGTCAGATCGAACAGGAAAAATAACTGATTTCGGCTCGTTTCCAAACCATCAGCAGTTGCTGCCACCATTAGTTATTGATAGAACTTGCAGTACTACAAACAGTTTCTAATTTACTGACCGCAATTTATTAAAAGTCCTTTTCGATGTTGATACACTGATATTTATTTGTATGTAACATTGATATTAAATATCGGTTTGTGTTTCAGTTTAACCGCTAGGTGGCAGTAAAACATCATTCTATTGCGCTCTAGTCAATATGTATCTTTTAAAAATACAATATTAAGTATATATTAATTGTGTTGTAAATATCACTTCAGCATTTTGGCCACATTATATGCTTATTTCTCTTTAATTTTTTTTTTTTTCCTTTTTCAATTTTTAATAAGGCAGTCATCACCAATTTCTAAATCAAAAATTGCATAAAAAGGACATTCAACCAACAGGTGCTTGTTGATTCAATAACTGCCTGCTGCATTTTAATCACTGTCACTATTGCAGGGATGCTGTTAATTCAGCTATGGAGTTTCTCACTAACACCACTGGGAGGCAGTCAGTACAATGAAAGAGCAGCATAAGCGGTACATAATGGATGGATGGATATTCGACTTGCGGTGACCAAAAGTGCTGAGATGAATTCAAGTTGGTCCTAAAGCATAGAAGTTTAATAAATGGGAGACAAGATATGTTTACTTGCCTACTGATGATTTCATCAAACCAGAAATCGTACAAATAATTGAAATGTAAGAATCGAATCCCCTGTTTGAAAGGCAAGGCCGCAAGGGCCTACAGAGAGAAATAAAGACTGAAAATAGTGAGACTTTTGTTTATTTTTTTAATTTTCTATAAAAGAGATGAGTTTATTCAATGATCATAACAGACTGAATCAGAGACCTCGATAGACCACTCACATACCAAACAATAATCGAGGAAATTGTTTGAACAAAACCTCCAAAACTGAACATATGTAACACAAAATAAAATACCTGAATAAAGCAAACTCTGGGCTGAGCTGCAAGTCAGCACATTCTCTGTAGAACACATGGCACAACAGTTATTGTGAAAAGGAAAAAAAGCTAAGAAGGAATGAATGGTTTTTTTTGTGGTTTTTTTTTGTTTTTGTTTTACCCTTTCAAAGCCAGTCTAGTGATAAAAATGATATATTCATATATGGTGGACTTCATAGAAATTAAAAAGGTGACTTAAGCACAAAACAAGTAATCCTGAAGTACTGTTCATCTGTTTATTCTCCTCTTCTGTAGTTATTTATCTGCACTGAGGAACATGCCTCCCTGCACCACACTTAAAAACAAAACAGTCACACAGCCATCCAAATGTACACAATCACACCCACAGACCTGACTCACACTAGTGTGGCAACGCTGAAACATTTTCTATCTAAAATCTGCTGATTGAACATAATGAGAAAGTAGTTGTCAAATGTGTACACTCATTGAAGTCCAGCTAAAACTAAATTTAAAACCCGAATATTGACAACGGGTAAAATATAAAACGCTGTCTTATCCTTTTTTTAATTATTGTTCTTTTTTTTTTCCTTTTTTTTTTTTACACAAACTCTTTCCGAAGACCCCCTTCCCACCCATTCGAATATTACACTACTGGATTCTGTTGTTCTCCTCTCTAGCCCTCCCTCCCAGTGTAATATAGCCAACGAGAATTGCAATACAATACAGGCACTGGAGAAAAAAAAAAAAAAACCACCGTAAGAGACGTGCTGAGACAGAGATGCTTTCAGATTTCAAGCCATCCTTGGCCCAACCAAAGTCTCCAAGAACAGAATAACTCACATCCACTATTATCGAACAAGAACAAAGATTAAAAAAAACAGTTTTTTTCAGTTTCTTACCTTGTTTGTCTTTTTATTTTGTATTGTGTGCCCTCAGTGAATTCGAAGACTTGAAGCAATTAGATGGGATGCAAAACGACTACGCATGAACTCTTCAGTCATTTTACTAGCCTGATTCAAGTAACAACTCTAAAGAGGATATTTGCCTTGTTTCCCCGATTGACCCTTCCCGCCTCAAACACCCTGGCTGTCTATCAAAGCGTTCAGGGGAGACTGAGCCAAACTGGAGCCGACGAGAGAGAGACAGAGAGAGAGAGTAAGAAAGAGAGAGAGGGAGAGAAGGAGCATGGGGCCTTTTCATCTTCTCATTCCTGTACCAATGCAGTAGTGTGACTGCTATGAACACACCGTTGTTACGAGTAATTCCAACGTTACATCTGAGAGTGTAATACAAATAATGGTGCGACATTTGTAGTGAAATAATATTAGAAGTAAAGCTCAGAAACGATGGACTGTCCCAATCTTCTGCTAACAAGTTCTTGTTGGAGCTTTACATGAGAAGTACAAGGCAGGATGAAAGCTTCAACTATCTTTGATAAATACTTGCTGGAACTATGATAATGCATATATTTTGTTTGTTTTTTTTCCTTTAGCTACCTACAATGTTTTTAGGACAATAACTTGAGAATAAAAGATAATGGGTTGTTTGGCATAGACGTGGTGGAGTGTATTGATGTGAAGATTCAAAGACTCGAAGAGGGGAGAAAAAAAAAAAAGATCCAAAATAAACAGTTATTATAGTGTAAGAAAATACTTCTTTACAGTAGATACTAGATGATGAAAAAGGTCTGCACTGCTCCTACTCCTGGCTGTAAATGTTACTGGTTTGTCCATGTGTGCAGGCCACAGAACATAATGGTCTTTTTAGGAAAGAGGTGTAAGGCAAACTGTACCTTCTCTGTTGAGAAATATACATGATTTACAGTGTGGAAGTTGCCACCCCCCCTCAACCATTACATGTGTTCACTTACAACAAACAAAAACATAACGACATAAAAGACCAGTCTTCTTGATCACCCCACATCTGGCAGTGTCAAAACACTTCTGCGCAGTCTGTCAGTAAATCATCAGAGCATTTTCAAAGTTTCTGGGATCGCTTTACTCCTCCAATTATTGTGCCGCCGCACACAGAGAATAAAGTGTGACGAAGGCATCTGTGCCAACATGGGTCCTCGCTCCGGTCGAGATATCACGCAGGCCAAGTCTAGTTCCCAGGAAATGATATCCTCAGCGATGAGACGATCCCCATGGGTTGAGTGTGTGTGTGTTCGGTCCACGAGGGCAAAGCTAGCAGTGACCGCTGGTCCGATGTTTGTATCCGTCAGTGAAGGCCTGTCACTTCCACGTAGTCCTTGTCCCTCAGCGATCTTTCTTAAAACAAAATGTAAATCCTCCAAGGTTGTTTTTTGTCTTTTTTTTTTTTTGCAGTTACGTTTCAGTTGCTTCTTCTTTCAAAACAGATTCTCCTCAAAGATAGCCATTAAGTCACTTTGGAAATTCATGTCAATTGTTGCTGCCATCTGTTGAGAGAAATCAACAAAGACTTTTGTTAATAACTTTAACTTTAGACTCCGACAATAACCAACGTGAATGTGATTTGTTGATATTTTGGATTTAATTTGTTTTTCTTGCATTATAAAAGTCAACAGATTAGATGTTCAAATTAAGGAGTGCTAATAATTCTTGTCAATCTTTTTTTGGCAGCTGAACCCTTGAAGACGTTTCTATGAATTGAAGAAGCCTCTCGGATAAGAGGTGAAACGCCTTCAAGGGAGGAGATTCAAGTCCAGCTGCCAATTAAAGATTTCAACAAGAATTAACCATGACCTGGATGACTGAGAACCGCCATCGAGAGTGATCGTAATGATCATCTCACCGCTTCTCGCCTCCTACGCTCCTGCTCCCGGCGTCGTGCTAGCTCCCTCTGTTGGTCAAGGGTGTTCTGTATGGTGGGCTGAGGTGGTGTTGGGGGCTGTGGAGGTTGCTGTATGGCAGCCGGCTGAGGCTCTTGCTGCTGCTGCGGTTGTTGTTGCGGCTGCTGCTGCTGCTGCTGCTGCTGCTGCTGCTGCTGTGAAGGGGCTTGAATGTGCTGCTGCTCCATACGCCTGCGAGGTTCCTCATGCACCCGTCTGCTTGGCTCCATGACGTCATCTTCATCCCGACCTCTGGGAAACATACAGGATGATGATTCAAACACATGATCTAAAATTCCTCTTGCCATCATGGCACATGTGGTGCCATCCAGGATAATCCAGAGAGCTAAATATAAAACTACAAAGCAAAATAGTATTATGTAGCAGATGAGTCAGCTTAGCCTTGCTTGGGTAACTGTAAATCCACACCGTAAATATATAATATTACTTGCACGTAAGCTGATGCCAGTGGCATGTAACTGAAAGATCCACAAATACATTTCAAATTTAAAGATTTGCACAAAACCAATTCCTTACAGGCATTGCAAATTCAGACCCCAAATCACCTGGGTAAATGGGAGATCTGGGGAAAATTTGTCAAGTTGAACCAGTCAACAATTACTCCCCATAAATATTTTTGTTTCACAATTTAGGGTGTGTATTACATTATCACTTAGTCCAGGGTGTCCCATTCTCATCAAGCAGAAGAAACAGATGCATTTGCAGAAAACTAAAAAAATTGAAATCAATTGAAAATCCTGTTGAGGTTCATTCTCCTGTTTAGTGTCAAGGTAAATCTCAGCTTTTGCAATGACAAACCTACCGTAGTTTATCCTGCTCTCTGCGTAGCCGGTCTTTTTCTGCTTGCTCTGCTTGAGCCTTCAGGGCTTTCTCCCTCTCCTCTTTTTCTCGGGCGACACGGCGGAATTGCTCAAAGCTGTCACTTGATGACTTTACGGCGGATAAGGGTGTAGATGTGGACTTTTGTGCAAGGCTAGCCCATGAGCCCATATTCTTCAGTTTTACATCCTGAGCAAACAAGCACACAGAAGAGAAAACTAGTAAGAAGCAATCTGATGGATTTCATTTGCTAACTGCTGGAAATTTTGAATTATATGAGGTAATTTTAAAAAGTGAGCCTTACATTTCCCTGTACCTTTTTGGGTGCAATCGGTGCCTTAGACTCCTGCTTGAACTTCTCCTTGTCCTGAAGGGACGAGGGCGGTCCACTGGGCTCAGAGGAGCGGATGACAGGCTGTGAGCTGTCGATGGACTTCACATCTGCTTGACATTAAGTGCACACAAACAAACAGCAGATGTAGTGTCAACATTGTGCGGCTTCTTTTTTTTTTTTTTCTTTTTCGCATAGAGATAAAGCAGTCAAGGTGTCTGTGCTCACTCTGTTGGCTGTGACCTGGCTGACAAGGCTTGTTTTCAGGATGTTTATGATGGTCTGGTCTCAGTGCAGGATTAAATGACTCCCCCCTCATCACTGGGGACGGGGGAAGTTTCTCCTCCTTCAAAACAGCTTGGGGACCAGGCGCCCTTTGTTGCTTTGGACGAAAATGGAAAAAGAGATTCAATGTAAACATATTTAGCACATACCAATCCACTGAAAGAGTCTGGACCAGTACTTACAGGATTTCTAACCTTTTTGGACTGCATATTGTGTGGTGGAGATGGGTGAGACACGGGTGGATACTGGGGAAGTTGTGGGGAATGCATCAGAATCGGAGATGGGTTGTCCCTCATGTGACCTGTTAACACAGAGAAATGGCAAACATCTTCAGCTCAAATAATAACGTCAAAACATTAAAATTGAACACTTGGTATATTTGGTTTCACATGTCTGTGGCCTTTTCATATTTAGTCTTTCTTTCAGCTGTCAGAAGAGGAGCACTGAGAAAATAAAACCCCTCCCACATGTATCACTTACTGTTTATTCTTTCAAATCAACAACATTCCATTGAAAGGTGCAAGGGTGCTGGTTTGATATGAATACAATTTTACACAGGCAGGGCTTAAAATAGGCACTGAAATTGAGAAAATGAAATGCTCTGCAATGTACATGAGCTGCTCATGAAGGATGCCTGAGTGAGGCCTTACACAACTTGATTTTGTTTCATGTTTTCAGACATACCTGTAATGAAAGGGTCTGCCTTGGTTGGGCGAGGGGAGGGCTGTTCTTGTTGCTGCTGGATCATCTGCTGTGCTTTGTTGGGTTGCATGGATACTTTATGTTGTGATCCCTGTGGCTGACCGGCTAGTCCTGGACCCCCCTGGTAGTTCAGTTGTTGCTGTTGCTGCTGTTGACTGTGCGCCATGTGTCGGCCCTGGTGAAGAGGAATCTGCTGTGGTGGGGCTTGATGCGGTGGGGCTGCCTGAGCCTGTGCCTGAACTGGAAGCTGAGGAGGAGGGAGTGTGGCCTGAGAGGAAAGCTGAGATTGCCCCTGAACTGACTGCAGCAGAGATGGCTGTCCAGGTTGTTGCTGCTGCTGCTGCCGAGCCTGTGCCGGGAGTGACTGCATGGGCGGCTGGGGCTGACGGGCTTGCTGGAATTGCTGCAGGTACATTTGTACTTGGTTGATAGGTGTGGTAGAAACTGGCTCTTCATCATCTTCCAGCAGCATCTGCGGAGGCTGAGAAGACAGCAAGCCTTGTGGTGTGAGGGTTGGTGGGGACATTGGCCTCGGATGCAGCGGCTGAGGAGGGTGAAGGATCTGTGAGGGTAGCTGGTGCTGTGGAGGTGCTGTTGACTGGGGCTGGAGCTGCTGCTGCTGTTGTTGTTGTTGTTGTTGTTGTTGCTGCTGCTGTTGCTGCTGCTGCTGCTGTTGTTGTTGTTGTTGTTGCTGCTGCTGCTGCTGCTGTTGTTGTTGTTGTTGTTGCTGTTGCTGCTGCTGCTGCTGCTGCTGCTGTTGTTGTTGATGCTGCTGCTGCTGCTGCAGGGTTGGCTGCTGCTGTTGAGGAGGTGCTGGTTGCTGCTGAGGAGGTTTGGGATGAAGAGGTGCTGCCTTGTGACTGGGTCGGGAAGGTTGCTGAGGCATGGAGCTGTGCAAGGCTGACAGGTAAAAACAGGAAGACAGAAAGCATACACATTTTTCATATATGTTGTCCTTTTCCCATACGAAACCTTTAAAACGGAAGTCCCTTCAAGCATTCGGAAAATACAGCCCAGTACTTGAATAAAAAAATATCTGGTTATAATTATTCTAGAAATTTGGTAAAAACAGCAGTTTAGTGAAAATGCTTCTTAAATTAAAGGTTTTGTCTGAAAATAAAAAGATATAATCTTATTTGAACAAATGTATTTGAAAAGCTGATCTCACATCTAAAAGAATTCATAAAAAAATATCTATTCTTAAAAGCCATGTTGAGAGTATTTGAGTTCGGTCAATACAAACTGTAATTTGCATTACAAGTTCTGAAGACCCTGGCGGTTTTGTTGAGCAAATAAGAAAATTTTTACCTGGAGATGGGAGGACGGGATGTTGGTTGAGGAAGGGGTGGGTGTCAGGGGATACTGGGCCGACAGAATGAGCATTGAGATGCGGAGGTGCAGGGGCTGAGGGATTGCCTGTATGGTGAGGCAGATGCATGAGAGGCTGGCCAAAGGATGGCAGGGATTCATAGCTAGTCTCTAGTATCTGAGAAGGTTCGAGAGCAGTCACAGGGGGGGGAATAAAGTCTGCAGGAGATGGCTGATGCTGCTTCATCTGAGTGTTAGACTGGAAACTTGCAGCTTGGGAATGAAGCCCAGCCTGAGCAGGGACACTTTGACCATGAGGATGTGTCTTCTTCCCTTCCTTCACAGGCTGTCCCTTTTTCTTCTGCTGCTTTATTATTCCTGCAGGAAAAAGATGGCAAAAGATGAGATCGTTGTGTACATTTTAAAAAAAATTTTAATAATAGGCATTTGATTGGTCCTGACCTGCGCCCTCAGTTTCACTGTCAGAGCTGGATGCACTGCTATCTGAAGAAGATCCTGCCTTTTTGGAGGTAGCCATGGACTCAACAGGTTTCTCCACTGAAAAAAAAGAAATGATTATCTCTCTCTCAAAATTAAAATAAAACAAATAATTGAAAGAAAAAAAAAAATATCACATGCCCACAATACTTTAATATTTTTAGCTTAGCTAGAGACTGAGAAACAATCTGTTTCCAGAGGAAGTAACCTGAGACTTTCTTCTTCTTTCGCAGACAGGAAGACACATATCTTTCCAGCTCACGCAGAGTAGAGGGCTTGAGTGTCTCAAAATCAATCTCAATCTCATCAGGGTTTGAGTTCTTGAGCGAAGGCTCTCTAGATTGGATAATATGAACTACACGGCCTAGTTTGTCACCAGGAAGCTTGTTGATGTCCAAGCTCAGCTGCCTCTTCTCTTCATATGTCATAGTCTTGCATTTTTCAACAGAAGCTGATGACCCAGATGCCCCAACATCATCTTCCATGCCAGGGACAGGCAGAAGGTTCGAGGGATGGTTGCTTTTCATCCCCTCTTTTTTACTATGATGGTAAAACAGAAATACAAAATTTTCCAATGTGAAACTTCTACCAAAATTTAAGAAACTCTATTCAATTTACAACTCCAAGAAAATCATGTCAGAAAGGCATGGCAGTAATCGCCTTCTAACCATGGAGCATATAGATCTCTCAGAGAATAACCATTTATAGGAACAGCATCTTTTGTTCACAGGTGACTTCAAGTTCTATATGTATAGCATCGCTGGGCTCTCAAAAAAAAAGACAAAAAAAAAAAACTCGATCTTGTTGTATTTCTTTTACAACAGTGCATTTCTCTGGATTTATTCAACTACTGTCACAAGAGCAAAAGTAAAAAAAACAAAACAAAAAAAAAAACACTAAGGAAAAAAAAAAGTATATATCCTGGGGTGAAATGACATGCAATAAATAGCACCAAAGTCTGGCCAAAAAAATGAGTTTAAATAGGTCTAATTTGACACACTATAACTGCTACATAAAATGCTGTGTGTTAATAAGAACGACAGAAATGTTTGTACACAAGCATACCTAGATTTCTTCTTGGGAATAACCTCTTTGTTGTTATTGTTACTGGTCTTGGTCCTTTTAGACAGCTGTGAAACAGGTGTCGCATCCTGGATCTCATCTATGAGTCCAGGCATACCTCCTTTTTTCTTATGTTTGTCCTTTTTCTTCTCTTTCTTTTCCTTCTCTTTTCTCTTTGGTTTGCTGGCCTGTGGCTGTGAGAGGGCAGCCAGTTGCTCATGGACAGCCTTCAACTGCAAATCAAGAGGAGGCCATCTCCTATCAAATTCTACCACAAGCGTGAATAAAATTTTCACATCCACAAAAATTTCTTGGTCACTGACCTGCTCCTGGAGCTCTGCCAGCCTCTGAGCTCTCTCCTCTTCAGAGTCATCTGTTGAAGACTCAGATTCAGAGGAGGAGTCACTTGAGCTGTCGGTGGAGGAGGCAACATGGGCCAAAGGAGGCTGCGGTTTGACTGGGGCAGGGTGGTGATGAGTAGGAGCTGGGACAGAGACAAGAGGCTTGCTCTCGGGTTCATCTGGCATCTTGGCAAAGCGCATCTCAAAGACATCCTTTAATCAGACAGGAAACAAACAGGTTTAATGACACGACAGCGACAGTGTAGGACAAACAAAATGAGCTAAAGAGAAGTGAGTGTTATTGTAATGTTTTCACCAAGCACTAATTCAAACACATTTTCTAACTACTTGGCACATTGGAAGAAATTTGTAGCGTCTTTCTCATTGAAGCTTGAGCATTATCTCACACTTTCTCGAGGAAGATAATTACTGTTTCACACCAAGACTTACTTCTGATATTGTTCGAGACTGATAACACATTATAGGCAAAGTGTGAATTAACCGTATAAAATACAGTTAATTAATGAATTAACTACTTTAGCAAGATGTGCCTTGTATTTCGCAGCTTTTAAAATAGCTATGTATATAAGAATTTGATATTATTTGTTTCTTGCATTAATTGTCCAGACTCCTTATTCTGCACATAGGGTTGCTGGGAGGCAATGTAAAAATCTCTGTTAACTTATTGCATATTTTTGAGCAGTGGAAGACGGAGAACATAGTACCTCCACACAGAAGTGCCATAATCGGCCATCAGCAAAGAATTTATTTTATTCAAAAAAAGACAATTTAACTATTCATTAAAGAGCATTCAAATATTTTAAAAACACAAATGTGCATTCATTCAGTGACAGAATATGTACCTGTAGCCTGCGTGCCATAGCAACCACCTCGTGGTCTGGTGGATTGTATTTGTAACAGTTGGAAAACATTAATCGCACATCAGCAGCAAACTCCTGAGGTTCCCGGTATTGCCTATTGTCCAGCTTGGCCTATTGAAACAAATTAAAGACAACATTACTTTAAAGATCATTTTCTCTCAGGATTAAATCATAAATCCAACTGATCACTCCACTGTGTCCACCTCACCTTGATGGTACTGAGGTCCATGGGATGTTTGATGATATCATGGTAATCGTGTAATCCTAGTGCATCCACATCTACGGGTTTGTAGAATGGCCAAGCATAAGCAGCATGTTTCTTTGACAACATATCCCTGACCAAGCTCGCACAGTATCCTAGTTGATCTTGTGGTTTGGGGCTATGACCTCCGCTTGGTCCCATCCCCATAACTATATGATGTTGAGAGTCTGGTGCGTCCTTCTTCATCACTTTGGTAGGGCGAGTGCTTTCTCGCCGGGGCAGCGTCTTTCCTGATTTAGACTCTGCTGGTGAAGACTCGCTTAATTGGTCGTTTGCTGTGGGCGTTGTAGTGTCTGCTTTTCTTTTCTGGCTTTTTCTTTGCTAAATAGAATTACACAAAAAATGCAAAGAAAAGAGACACAAAAGGTAAGCATATAAGTGATTAGACTGAAATAATAAAATTAAATCACACTAATTTCTCAACATCTATCAGTGTTACCAAACATGGTCTAAGCTGAGGGACTTTTTGTCTTTAGAGTGCCATGGTTTTGGTTAACTCATATCTCTTTTGCAAAACAAAACTCATTACATTTTGACTGTGTCATTTCTACTCACTTTGGTCATGGTTATAGGATTCTGCAGCATAGGGGTGGTATTCTGGATGGATGTTGGGGGGAGGGAGGTCTGAGCAGGAGGCACAGAAGTCATGATGGGAACTTGAGAAGCACAATCCGATTGGCCGAGAGAGTAGGGCGCCCCAAGCTGTGGTGCATGGCTAGGTAGCGTAGGTGGAACATGGGACGGCAGGGTCTGTAGCAGAGGCTGAGGAGGTAGTGAAGGGGGGCCCTGCACTGGTCCTCTGGTCTGTGATACTGCCGAGAGATTTGACAGTCCCCGCGTTTGAGGAGTTGCAGACGAAGAATCAATGATGGCCCCTGGTTTCAAGTTTTGACCTTGACAAGAAAAACAACACTTGTTCACAAATGAGGGCCAGCTGCATGAAAATATTTTGATGACACATGATATTCTAAATGGGTGAATCACATACCTCCGTCTCTCCTGCCACGGCCACGGCCCTTCCCTGTCATGACAACAATTTCTATCTCCTCCTTAGGCATCTCTGTGGTCTTTTGGATGAAAGCCTTCTCCAGAGCGTTAGCCATTAAGACTATGTCATCTTCGGCCTAAAGAAATTTTTTTTTTAAACTTACATTCACATTAAACTCAAGACGTGGATACTCAGATCTTAATATAAAATCATGTGCCTGTATCACACATGTGGCTCGTAGTGGGAGTCAAATGGTGGGGGTCAAGCAGAGGGGGTCTAGAATGGGTACCATGACTCTCATATTACTTTGCATAGAATAAAGTGTTAAATTCACTGCAACTACACTCAAACTTCCTCAAATCAGGTAATTTTCCACTTGGATATTTTAGATTTTTCTGGCCTTGTCAGGTGTGTTTCTCTTGAATGAGGCTTCTTGGGGTGAAGAAAATTTTGTGCCAATCACGTCATAAACACATCAACAGATGCTCTACCGACGATGCACTAGTGAGATGGAACAATTTAATGTCCGAGCCAACTTATTCTGACATGTGCTTTCACACAAAGAGCTCTTTTTGGGAAAAACTTGGACAATATCAGAGTGGTAGTCCATGTGTGAGAAGGGCTTTAGCAAAGTTAATTTGATTCATCTCTTGTAAATGGCATCAGTGACAAAAGTGTATCACATTACCTTGTTGTACAAGTAGCAGTTGCCAAACATTGTGTTGAAGTCTTGGATACATTCTTGGGCATTCCAGTAGTAACTATTCTCAAGCCTTTTCTTGATTGTTCCCATGTCCATAGGAGTCTTGATTATTGTGTAGTAGTCCTGAAACAGATGCATGGCAGTTACTCAACAGATTCAGAAAACGTGTGAATATGATCATACAATACATGCATGAGTGAGTGATTTAAAAGTTATAGTAAGTTATAGTAAGTTATATAGTAAAGTATTAAAAAAGACAATAAGTAACCATGTTCTCTCAGCTAAATTAAGGTGTGTGGCAGAATAGATGCAAGGAGCAAGCTAGTACATACGGGCAGATTGAGTTTGACTGCATCCACTGGTGCATGAAAGGGCCATGCAAACTGGTGCTTCCATAGAGCCTTCACCACCACCTTGAGGAGAAACTGCAGCTGATTGGTCTGGCGCTTGGGTCTGCTTGGATTAATGTACTCTGGGGGCGGGGGGTTGCCCATTGAATGAGCCTGCCCCTGACTGCTGCTGCAGCCTGAAATTTGCGCTGCGTCCAGGCCGTCCCCCATTTTAACAGGGTTGGGCGTGGGCTCAGGCCCCAGAGTGGGAGCAGGAGCTGGAGCAGGGGCAGGGGTAATTGTGTTGGCTGTACACCAGTTCAGTCTTGGCCCCGGCACAGACTCCACTGACAGAGCACCACTGATCCCATTGCACTCCTCGCTGGACTCTCTAGGGATAGAGGCAAACATATTATAATTATCATGACTGCAAGAACTGTCACCAATAATACTTTGATTTATTTCATCATTAACACAGACAGTAACAATGCATAGTTATCAAATCCTTGTTTTATAATAATTACTTTGAACAATGTGGGCCAGTCACTACAAGATAATGGTTGAATATCATGCTTTCAGGTATTAACATGAACTACTTTCCGATTCACCAGCAGACCAGAGTTTTATTACTACTTTAGGGGAAAAATTACAATCCATATAAAAGTGCAAAAGAAGATGATTAATTTCTACCATGTTGCTATGAATAATAAAACAATTTTCTGCTTAGAGAAAGCATACTTTGAAAATCTGATCAACTATTAAGCAAAAAATTAAAATTAGCTCCCAAAACCCTTCTATAGCACACCATATGTTCCTCACCAAACGAAACAAAACTCCATTATTCATAGCTAAATATATATATGTATATATATATATATGACTGATAAGTTTAGACAGTTCTCACATTATCTATTATCACAATTCACGGACACAGCATCTATCATATATGTATTACTGATTTTCTAATTTGCTTGACTGTGTCATTTATTCTTAATTTGTTAGTATGTCACCTAATTCAAAGAAATTGCATCCTAGAGAAGATGTATTTTATTCAGAGGCTTTCTGTGAGTGCATGTGTGTGTGGGGGGGCATTTGTGCATCTGTCTTGTCTCAGGACCTGGGAGTGTTTTGAGATGTCAGGGGACTGGGGTGGAGAGTGAGGGGAGTTGTTGCCGTTATTTTGCAACTGAAGAACTGTGTGTTCCATTGCATAGCACTCAGTCCTAATGTCCTCTCACAGTCAGTCAGGGCCATCACATTCAAGATAAACACAAAAGCAACAAGGCTGAGAATTCAAAATCGACAACGGCACAATATTTGGAAGGAAAAAAAAGTTGATCAGATCAAGTTCTTTTTCGAGTCACTGAAATCCAATCCAACAAAAGGGCCTTAAACATAAAAACACAACACACCACTGTATGGATCTGTGACTAATCTCATTCTTGATGAGTCAGTTCTGAGAACAGGGAAGCAGTTTGTGCAACACATGATCATAGTCTTGGCCACCCTGAGGCATTCACATGGAGTGGAGAATATAACTAACTGGTGATTATATTGAATAACAGTTTAAAGCTGAGCAACATTGTGAAAATAGCTGACAATTATTAAAATATTCCGATAATACTAGGTTAATTTTGAGATAACTTATATTGGTCATATTCCCATCCTTATTCAAGGTCAAGATCTTTGTATTTGGGGGCATCCCCTACTGATCTTAACTTCATTCTGTGGGGCAGTTGTTGTCAAATCCCAGCCCCTTCATATTCAAAATCCCCCTGGCTGAACGTAAGATTGTCTCTGCTTGACCTCAAATTGTTGAACTTGGATATGTTGTTGCTTGCACAGACTTCCCTCCCTCATGTGAACTCATGCACTTAGAGATGTTCGCATGTAATGGAATCACTTAAGACCAAAGACTCAACATAGTTCAGTTTAAGAATGAAAGCGACCTTAATTCCTATCCAACGGAGTCCATTTGAATTAAGTTTTCAAGTTCAACAGCATGACGAATCATGTCATATGAGACAACACATTCAGTGCTGTGGCATCCACAATATATACTATGTACATCGAAAAACAACTAAACACATTTTCCAAAGACTTTTAAAGTGCAAAAAAACACAACTCTGCTGAACAAAACTGAAACTGTTTAGATATTTTGAAGATAACATCTCCCTCCGAAATATGTGGAAGCCACCAATAGATCGGAGTGGGCCCTAGAACTACTGAGAAGCACTGAAGCCCATCTATGGTGAATCTTACTCAGCAAGAAGACTGTGGATTCCATGGTCTTCTTTAAAGTGCTCATTCTCTGGCTCTAAATAATACCCAACCATGGCACAATTGGTTATGCTGGTAGCCTGCTAGAAATGCTACATTATGGCAGTACATCGGGGTTCTTGTTGGTGATGCACAAAATCCAGTCTGATTGGGATAAGTTTGAATCTCACATACTGGAAGATCCACAGACCACCCATTGAATGAATTTAAAACGTCTTTCTTCTGACCAATAAACAGATACAAAACAGTTTGATCCTGGTCAGATAGTTTGTGACACGTTTACACAACGAAACCACATTTTGAGGATCAGGAAAGCCCTTACCATAAACAATAAGCAGTTTCCATCAGTTTTTAGTTTGTTCTCTTTTTTGGAGAACATTTCCTTGGTCTTTTCCTGAATTTTTTTAGGAATGATCTGGCTGCTATGACAGAATTATTATGGCATCCAGTCAAATACTTCTTTCAATAGAGAAACATGTCAAAGCTTACATTCTGCATTATCACATACAAAGAAATGAAACAACCGAAGGCCACTTGAGCTGGGAAGGTATAGAAGGTAACTTTTAACATACAACAACTTTTGACACTGTCACAAAGAGTTTAGCTTGCTGTGACATATGTTAGTAATACTGCTCAGATGGTTAGTCAAACCAAAGGTGATTATTTTGGTTAACACACACACACACACACACACACACACACACACACACACACACACACACACACACACACACACACACACACACACACACACACACACACACACACACACACACACACACACACACCCATGCCTTTATATATCTGTTCAGCATT
>CAAKHD010004578.1:133556-172560 GCA_901007705.1 Fistularia tabacaria
CTCACACACAAACACACACACACACACACACACACACACACACACACACACACACACACACACACACACACACACACACACACACACACACACACACACACACGTGTGTATATATATGCATGGAATGCTAACAAGTCTGCCAGCTTCTATTTCTTCCAAAAAATATTTATTTCGTGAAATATGTAAGGCTTCTCGCTAGTAGGACAATACATTTTAACGAGCATTCAATGATGGATGGTATTGGAGTTTGGACAAATCCTTAACCTAAAATATTGCAAGTCATTAGCTGATAACTGATGCAAATATAACTGTAATATCATGTCACCCCTGGAGTGGATTTGACACGATTTGACACTGTTATCTCTCATCATGATGGCCTAGTGACAGATACAAGAATAGAATACCATACATTTCATAATACTGACATTAATACTTTGCAGACTGTAACTGCTGATATTACAAAAAAGCATTTCAAGCCAATTCCAATGTCAAATTTTAAAGCAACTGTCTACTAATGCTCTTGACATGTCAGTTATGATTATCATGTAACCCCTCGCAAAACTACTATGACTTTTTTACTGAATCTGAAACTGAATCTAGGACTCTCCATTAGTAAACATTCCAATGCTTCTGTAAATCTGCTTCACTTCACACACGCACACACACACACACACGCAACGCGCACACACACACACACACACACACACACACACACACACACACACACACACACACACACACACACACATACATACATACACACACAAAATAGTTGTACAAATTAGAGGTCCTACCTTGCTCAAACACCGGAAACAAACTATCAGCCACAGGTGACCCTTTAACCCCTGAACTGTTTGAAATGTGAGTACGGCTTATCAAAATGAACTGGATGGCCCTGAATTTAAGTGAGGGTTCTTACACAGTTGAATCTATTGTCAAGATCCTTGCACTTATGAAATATTCCCTAACACGTTGAAACATGATGTCAACTATTAGTAAGCGCATTTTAGCACGAGTAGTGAATGAATGGCCGGAAGTGCTACTTCTGACAAACACAGTATCCTGGACCCAGTGCGCTTTCTTACTCTGCCAAAAAGTCCCCGTCTCCCGTTGCGACATGTGTCGATCAATGTTGCCAACTATCTAGCCTGTATCTTAATGATATTAGCTTGATAGCACACTAAGCTGTGCTGCAGGTTAAGTAGCACTGCATAGTCTTAAGCAAAACAATCTTACAAAATAAAAATTGAGCGAACCTCAACAGATAAAGGAAACCTCAATAACACTTATCGCAGAATCCTCTGACATGAGATGGAGACAGTGATGAGGTGTAGCAGCAGTTCATAAACCCATGAACTGTCTCAGGAAGTACAGGAGATTGAAGATCATGATGTGATAAATAGCTCTGACTTGTGAAATCATAGTGATGCATGTTCGTCAGTACAGTAAAAGCTCACCAGGGAATGTACAGTGATTATTAAATAACCAAGTGCAGGTATTTTGTATTTGTTTTGCATATCAACAACTTTCAGGACTCTTTCGGTAGATAAGCGTAAACAAATAGCAAACCGAATTTTAAATGTTTAACAAGACAATGAAAAATTCTAGTCAATGCTAGGAACTGAAAAAATCTCTTTAAATATAATTCATTGCCTCAGTTCTAAGGTTGTAATATTCCAGTTGCAATTGTTGGAACTTAGCATTGACTTATTTGCACAAGCTAATCGAAAGAGCAGATTTTGACCCACATTACATCAGTTTGCTTAAAAACATTGGGACACAGTAGAGGCAAGGTCTAATTATGGTGGTACAGTTTACAGTTCAGCTGGTTGGAGGAACCAGACAAATAAGCAAATCAAAAAGGTAGACAAACCATGACTTTGCTCTAGCTGGCCCCCATTCATGCGCCATCAAATGCCTCTTATCATACAGTCTATGCCATTTAAGAACACTTAACAATCGGTAGACCAAACTTACTTCCATTTTAACAATAACTGATACTCCATTGCAAACAATTATGGAGCACAAAACCATTAAAACATATAGACATTGTGGTTGCATTGGAGGATGAGTTGCCTCAGACACAAGAATATCACTGGACTGGAATGGTAGGAGGGGTTAGGTTGCTATTAAGGTGTTCATGGTTTGACATGTGTCACTTCTGTTTTTTGTTTGGAAGTCCTTGGATTAATGTGAGACTCAATGCAATACTGGTTTGTCTCATTCTTACAACTTCCACAATAAACAACTGAGAACAGAGACCAGTGAAAGACTTGGTGGTCCTATATTTCAAAACTGTTTTTAATTGTTCTTGGGTTGTTATTTTGTGGAGCACCTTCATTTATGATTTTTTTTGTAATTTCTTGAATTTTACCCCCAAAGATATTGTTTGTGAAATACCAATTGAATGCAAAATAGCCATAGTCATATATGCTCATGATTAGTGTAGTACCATCTATGCCTGGCATAACAAGCATGCCTGGCGATTCTGGTGATTGCACATATTGCACAGACAAGTACAAAATTATGAATATTGAACCAGGTGAACAGAAAAAAGGCAGGCATGAAAACATTCTGCAGATAGCTAGCAAATGACCTGGTTTTAAAACTGCAAATTTAGAACTTGAAACCGTGTTACAGGGTTTATGAGTATTATGTCAAACCCTTGCATTCTGACACTGTTGCATTTTGAAATCTTGCAATGATGTGTGAAATTAACTGTATGATTAGTTAATATTAACTTGTTACAGTGACGATGTCCAATAGAAAAAAGTAATCCCATCTGTAAGAGCCCGTAACTATGGGCAATCAAGAAGTCAACTTCCTGTTGCCACTTGTCCTAGATTGCTGAGTTCTGGAATAACAGTTGACCTTTGACCTGGACATACATCACTGCAGACTGCAATGGAATGTTTTCAGTGGCGGAAATGGCTCCTGTTACTGAGGTGGGGGGTGAACATCACACCCCAGGAAATGGACTCATGCTCAGCTTCACAGTGTTCACTTTTACCAATACATTCAAAATTTGAGCCAAAAAAAAAACCTACCCACTACAATTACGCTTTGACCTCAGTCATCTTGCACTTATTTCGACTCTGATTAACACTGACCAATTAGATTTTAGCATTAGTAATGTAGTTAACATTTTCCGTTGAAACATGCTTTTTATGTATACAGATAAAAAGGGCCATTAGCTGAAACAGATTCTACACAATTCTCGTGTGTAAAGTCTTTAGTCGAACTGCATGTCAGAGGTGCTTTGTGGACGCCAACAACGCCAAATAACCTCAAAATGCTGGCCCTTTCTCCCAGAGACCAAATTAAGAGACAAAACCAACATCCAAATTGCAGGGCTGTTATTAAGATTTAATAGGTAGTGAAAATCTTTATTTTCATTTGGTTTTTACTGTTATTTATTCAAAATTAGCTACTACTGGGACTCGATAAACTCTTCATTAGTCAGTTGTTACCAAGTGCCAGCTCCTCACTCCAGCAGTAAGCAATTTTTTTTTACATTTTTTTTTTTTCTTCATAGAATCTATTTTAGTCTGAAATATTACTTATGTAAGCCTAACACCTTTTCCGGAGAACAGTGAAAAGGGGTTTTCTGTTTTGAGTAAATATTGCCCTGCATTACGAACACTTCATTGATTCTATAATATCGTAACACGGATGTGATGCTTTATTTGTTTACACAAAAGTACACCTATCCAATGTCCTGCGTCTCCAGTGGTTATATTTTGCAGGACTGTGAGGCACAGTGGGTCTTATTTCCAAAATAAAAGCAGGATGTTTGCATTCTTACTAAAAGTAATGATTATTTATGTATGTGTGAGGTCAAAATGAGGTAAAACTGCAGGCCTGCAGAATTCACTTTGAGTATCAGAATGGTGGCCTGTGTTTGGTCTGAAGGCAAATGAATAATTAAGAGCATCACGGTGACAAGGCAAGGAACACCACTCCTCGCTCATTCAGCCATATCCCTCTTTCAGAAAACCATCTTCATCTCTCCCAGAGGGAGCAGTTCTAGTACATCTGCCGATACTTTCTATAGTTTGCATTTATTCATGTTCATCATTTTTTTGAAATGATTTTTCCTGTAAAATTGTTAGGATTGGTAATTTTTGCCAATGTTTTTATTTCACACAATTTTAACTCCAATTTAACTTTCAATTAAAAGCATTGTACAGCTTGAAATAAATACCACCTTTGAATTAAATAACACTGTCCTTTTTTTGAGGCAGAAAGGGCATTTATCAGGGTTATTTAATTCTCAATATAAAAGTATTGCATTCCCATGACAGCTCTAAACTTTAAAATCTTGTCATATTTCAAAATTTAATGTTAATTACTTTAAAAAATACAATAGTGATTAAAAAGTAGTTTAATACAGTGGATTTTATAGGTTTCAGTGCATAGTAACTTGACCAGGAAAAAACACTGGAGTGAAATATAAAATAATCACAAGACTTGCAACTGGCATCTATTACAGCTAAACAGGAGGTTTCTTTCCCTCATTTGTGTTTTTATGATAAAAGCTTTGGAACAGGCCTTAGAAAATTCTGTCTGCTAAAAGATTCACTTGTATCAAGAGGAGGATACATTCTTTTGTTTTCTTCATATTCTGGAATGTAATTTGCCTTGAGCTGATGGAAAAGATTACTTTTGATGCGGTCACTCAACATAACTTGTTGATTATTGTTTTCTGTTTGTTTTTCTGACTTTTCAAATGCAACCATTTTCATTTGATGGAAGTTGCCCCAGTACTGTATCAAGGTTGATGGCATTGGCCATTAAAAAGGCCTAGCTAAATGATCCTACTTAGTTTCTATATATCTGTTTCAGAACACCAGTGTATAAATGAAATGCTGGGGAGGCACTATGCTGACACTGTGTGGTTCTATGTAAACAACATGAACAACAGCATCACTCCAGTCGGTTGTTCTTGTGGTGCTGTTGTGGAATCCTAGGGGGCTGTCGTTTTCTGTGTAATGTAATGCAATCAAAGGATATGCAAATTGCGTACTTGTGCAGACAAATAACTTTGTGACAAATAAAAATTTACATCATTGGGCAAAACCAGTGTCTTTTCTTTTTTCAGTTCATACTGACTTGTAGTTGGGTAAGAATACAGTTTTTCTCACATGAAAACAGAGTACAATGTACAAGTCAGATTTTAAATAAAAAGGTAACAGTCACTGTACCTCTGTGGCTTTCCGTGTTAGATATGAGTTCATTTTAAGTTATAGTGCTAAAAATGTACAGAACAAGTATATGTATAAAAAGAATATTCATAAGGATTGAACACATTGCTCTGAGACACAATTATCAGCAGCTGGGTATAATATGTCATTATGTATTAAATTGAAAGAAACCTGTTATGTAGGCATTTATATTGCAAGAGAGATATATAAAGTTTACAAACAAAAGTTTTAATTTTTACATCTATTGTTTAAACGACAGATTCAGTAGATGCAGTATACATCCTACAATTGAAATAATGTACAAATCATGACATTTTGTATGAAGTAACACAATGTTTTTGTGTACGATTGCTCAAACAAGCAGCTAAGTCAAAAAGCAAAACAAAATAATAAAAACTTTAACATGGCCATTATGTGTAAGATAATGTTAACTTTTTACTTTCCTTGAAAATGATTTTGTACATTTGTAGCAGCAAATTAAAGCTAGTCATAGGGCATAATCTACACATATTGTATGTGACAAGTCCAACTTGTACATTTGCAAGTAATTAATCAAAGTGAATTGCGAAGAAAAATAATTTCATCCACACATCAAATTTGTAACAATTACATTTGCTTACTTTTTTCATGTTGCTTCATTCATAGGATTGCTTTTAAAATGTTACAAAGGCTTGTATCACATTTGAAGCTCTCAGATGGTTTCCTGCATAGTGATTATTGATTCTTCGAAGTTTTGGATAATAATCAATTCTAATGTAACCATCCATTATCCATACTAATACAGAAAAACAAACAACAAACTAGAAGCTATTGGTTGAAACGCACAATACTTGTTTTGATTAGAAGTGGATTCATTGTTTTCGTTGACTTATGCAGAGCTTTCCGAACTACAAGAGTTTCCTTAGTGGCCATTACACTCATTTACTTTGTGACTCAGTGAAAGAGCAAACCAACTGACTCAAATATGCTACAGATGACTACAGACAGAGAATAATCAGAAAGGACAAGAATCATGCCTGCCTTTTTTAGGTTGAAATTCCAGCTGGTTGGGATAAGCAAGTCAAACGCTCAGGAATCAGGAATCAGGCATCAGACACACACACACACACACACACACACACACACACACACACACACACACACACAACCCCCTCCTTCCTTGATAGTTCCCCCTTCCCCCACATACCCCTCTCTCACCGGGAGGTAGGTTCATGGTTTCTGGATGAAATCTGGATAACAATACTATCTTATTAATGAAACTGGCACACAGATTAAGAATAGTATTGCTGTGCTGGACCATGTACAACCAGAGATAGTGCAAACCACATGATCGTCCCGGGCACTATAACCCCAGGCTTCCTCACTGTAGGTATGTACTCTGTATTCCATCATAGAATTGACAATATATTGTATACAACTTTGTAGAAATTGGTAATACTTTTAATAGTGTAAAAAACTTCTGATGAGTTTACCTCAGCAAACAACATTACCTTTTCACAGAGATTGGATGTGCAATTTTTTCCAGGAGGGCATCCAGTTTCTGGAAATCCAGCAAATCATTTGAATTGGCATGCATTTTGTAATCCATTTATGTACTCCACTAAACCAAAACATGAGACGCAAAAATTAAAGCGGCAACAATAGATCAAAGTTTTGTTTTCTGTAGCATCCAACAAACAGGAAAGATTTAATCATCAGGCTCCAGTACGTATCCAAAAATCCCAAAGAACATGGTGAGTAATCCTTAGTGTAGTCCAAGTTGAGTTTGAGTGTGGCTGTTCCAGGAAAAATGCCCCAGCCTGGGAACAGTGGGTCCAGGAGGGGAGGAGAGGCTGAGGAAGCCTACAGCCGGCAGGCTGTGTTAGCTGTGTGAACCAGTCTTCTCTCTACCCCATCCCCCTCTCAGGAGTACAACGGCCCAGTTGCCAAAGGCTCTTCGCTCCATTGTGTCCTCTTCAGGGCCTCCCCAACTTAAATGAATACCAGGACCAAACAAGAGGTACGCCAGAGGTCCGAAAGATGGGAGAGAAGGCTCCGATAAAATCCAGGAGACTTTATTCCTTAAGCTCGCTCTCTCCCTCTTCAGCACAGACAGACCAGCATGCTGTTACTCAACAGCAAAAATGGCTCTTCTGCTTCCTCATTCAGCAGAGCCTCAGCCCACACAACCCTCCCTCCCTCCCTCTGGCTCTCCTACGTGCTTGCTCATTACACCCCTCCCCTATTTCCCCATCAATAGCTAGAGGTCCTTGCTCTCTCCACACTCTCCATATTACACCTTTAACACCCCACCCCCTTACTGTCTTTTCCTGTCCATTTCATCATGCCCCACCCCCACTCACTCTCCACCTCCAGAATGATCTTGTCTATGGCTTCCCCCACTAACTTGAGGCCTCCTTTATCTGTGCCCCATCTTCTCAAACACAAATTTGGCTTGACTACTTGTAGCTTGACTACTCAAATACAGCAGTGATAGCAGCTATTTCTGTGTAGTATAACACAATCTCTGCAGGTCAAATTAGAATTAAGATAGTTTTTCAAATTAACAGAATGGGCATTCAATCGGTAGCCTTGAGCATTAAATAAGGCACCTTAAATAAGATGTATTCTTATCAAGGTGTCAATTGTCAGATGAATCTAACAATGATTTGTGTGGCTGCGTTTCCTGAAGAACTGAAATGAGTACTGACCTCAGAAATCCTTGACCATCAGTATAAACTAAAAATTCAGATGTACAGTTATCGAAATTTCTGGTAGAGTAGTTATCTCCGAACCAAAAGATTCCTGACCTTCACCTGGCCTGTCAAAGTCTTGCTGAACAAGAGACTGAACCACTCAATGCCTCACCACTCTTCATAGTTCATACATGATGGATTAAATGCAGAGGATAAAATTCACTGGTGTTGTAATGTGTGTATAACATGTAAAGAAATGAAGGAATTTCTTATTTCTTCCATAGTATCGAAAGGCACATTTCCTCTCCACAGTTCCAATGCCACTCCACTCAACTGTCAAATTTAAGTTTCCATTAAGAATAATACCTGGTACCTGCTATTTTTTAGTACCTGCCCAGGTGAGGTTCCAAGCGAGACAAGTCAACACTAAAACATGACATTGAGTGACTGCCGACCATTGATTGGGCAGAGGGTGTTGTCATTGAGGGTGGCACCCACCATTTAAAAGGAAATAATCTGCAAGGGTAATACGTGCTAGTATGGCTGAGGCTGCGTCCAGCTGCCTGTAGCCTTCCTTGGCTCTCTTCTCTTGCTTTATGTGTGACAAAAAGCCACAGACAGTGCAACAAGAACACCAATGCCTCGATGTCCTTCGTTGTTTGTGAGCTTTGTTTCGAGTATAAAACACCGCCAGTTTGGTGCCACCTTTCTATGACAACCCCGCCCATAATGATGAGGTGAAATGAGGTAATGGAAAACCAACCATACCAAGTTGAATCAAGTCGTAATGGAACTTTATCCTGGAAAAGCTCCTCAACTTGCATGAAGATCAGAGTCATTTTCATTTGACTTGTACCTAAATTATCAACTATATGAACTGAATAACAGCTTATCAAATCAAATGAAGAATGTAAAATTTAAAAACAATGAAAGTTTTGCTCTGTATTTCATTGCATTCGTTTTAACACATACGGCTAATTTTCAGAAAGCCGAGAATATTTCAAATTTGAAATGCAGGTGTGAAAAAGTGTCAGTGTTTGGGTTTTGTATAGCATCAGATGCAATAGATGAAACATCAGTTTGTGACGAGATATTAATGATGCTGTGTAGAGATTCTTGGTGTACTCCCAACAACAGCAGCTGAAATTAAGCTAATTTATTACAAGATAGAAGCTAAAAAAATATTAACATAACTATAAACCAAATTACCAACAGAGATGTACTCTAGAATATGGATACAGCCTCGGAGGTTGAGGCTTCATTATTTTTAATCATCAGCTGGTAAGCGTCCAAAAGTGCAATAATGCAATTCACTGGACATCTGGGTTTAGCCTTCCATCTTGTGGAGCCCACAGAGCAAGTACATGACAGATTTCCACTGCTATTATCCTGCTAAGTGGAATTTTAAAAAAGTATGAAGTCAACTACGTTATGCTATATCGTTTTGGTTGTGTATTACAGTACTATTATATTAAATCATATTTAATAAGAATTACAACTGTAGGAACCTAAAACATTTGTTTACTTTTTCTAGTTGATCACTCTAGCCCTGCAATAAATGTTCCCAAAGTTCCCAACCAACATGGGACACTACAGTTTGTTTGTGTGTATTAGTTACACTGCAGTTTGCAAACTATTTTAAGCAAATCAAAATTAAGGTGTACTAATGTTCAAAATAAGTCACTCTTTTAAGCAACATCTTGAAAACACACTGTTTGAACTTAAATAGGACTTTAAGAGCCCTCTGGGTCTGGCACACATATAGAAACCTACCTGGGGCATGAACTGTTTGAAAAAAAAAAAAAACATGTGTTGTGCACACGCTTTACCTTCGCTGCTCCTAGGGGAAACACTGAAAAGAAACAGCACTATGTCTCTGTGCCAAAAACCAATGAAGAGACCAGGTGGAAAAGAGCCTTCTTTGCATTACTTGTCAAGGGCCTGGTGAATGTAACGCACAATATCTGATTTGCCAACTACAAAAAGCTCAAGCTCTGATGTGAAGCAGCAAGACAACTGTATCCTAACAAACCGACTTTGCTTTCCATATGTATTCCCAGAAACAATACTGCTGCTGGAGTTAAAAGGCTTCAACCTACAGTGAAGGCCAAAGCAAATCACCCTGTCGTTGGAAAGGTGGGGGTAAATTATATTCAGACATGAGATAGTTGGGTAGGGTTTAGAGGGTTTCACATAGACTGGGGGTTAAGTCAAAGCAAAATCCAGCAGCGGACACAGATGACAGTGAGTTTCTAAGGTTCCATTAATCATTAAAGCACCTGAGAAAACCAAAAGCTATATAGACCATCTAGTTAGCTTATCAAAATAAAGCATTGTGCTCTTGCAAGGCTGTCACTGGGTTTAAGCAGGTGTGTAACAATTCACTTAAGTCATTATTTTGTTTGATAACTAGTATTATGTTTGCAGTTTGCATACATATGATACATTTATTTGGAGCGTATGATATTGGATTTTTCACTGATACCTGATATGCCGATTTAGAACAACTCATTTGGCCGTTAAGTAATAGTGCACCCTTTTCCTACCAAGCTGCAGAGAATATCTGTCTCTCCTATCTTGAATAACATGCTCAACACCTTTTCAAATGAAAATGCAATGGAAGATTACAATGATTTTCAAGATACACACATTAGCTAGGTTAATCATGGGTTACTTATAAAAGACAACATATTTCTACAGATTATATTTTCGGAATTGGACATTTTTACCAAGTATTAGGCTAAAACCTGGTATACAGCTGCTGTAACAACAGTAGTATGACACACTGAGTTGATCTGTCCATAAAATAAAAACCCACATGAATCCACTGCTATGATTTGATACAAGGAAATAGGGCTTAAAGGTATTAACAGTATAGAAGTCAATGGTGTACGCAGAAAACTATAAATCTGCATTTTAAGTTGAATGAAAACGGTTTACAAATGGAGGCAACATAAGTCAAAGTAAAATAGGATCTAGAATAACCAGAAAGGAAATATTCATCTTTCACAAATGTTAAGTGTATTGATAGGGGAGATTTGTAATCTTTGAAATGGAGCCCTAACAAAAAAGCAGGGATTAAAAAAACATGAAACATTTGTGCACCACTTTAAAAGTCTTTTCATGACATAGGTAAGAAAATAGTAACAAATGCCAAGACACCGCTTTATCCATACTTAACCATTTATTTTGAAATTTTAAACATAACTGTACCCTTCACAACTGTCAAAAAAAAAACTGTTACCAGTTTTTAAATTTCTACAAGTTATGATATCTGACTAAACAATAAAGTACAAATTTAAAATCACTTCTGAATGTTCTATTATATCTAATCTACATGGTTTTATGTGTAATTCTGTCAATTTCTTTGAATCAAGGACTGCAAAAGTCTCATATGAATGAAAAAAAAAAAAAAAACACTCATCACATTAAATTATTTTGGCAATGTTGCATCTGGCCGATGATTACAAATATTGGTGTTTTCATTCATTATGACATCATAGGCAAAGTGCTTCCCCCATATGACATCACAGCTACCCTTGCTGAGGTGAGATACATTCCTGAATCCATGGTCTGCAGCTGGCTTTGCTCTAGTCAACCAATCTGTAGCAGGTTTAACAAGGAAATCTTAAGTGTCTGATTAAAGCTTCTCTTACATAGTATTTTTGAAAGCAAGTTTATGATACTGCTGCCCTGCGGTTAATTGTATGATTGCACGTAGAGATCAAATTGAGGAAAAAGATCACTCTCACAATCTAGTAGCAGTTTGCAAGATCTAGTTGATTCTTTATGAATGTTGGGTTGTTGTAGTAATAGAGTTGCTGCAGAATCTCTGCAAAAAGTTTAAATTTATTGTACAAAAATATTTGTTCTTTCATGCTTTTTCTTTTCACTTACTCTTTCTAAAAATTGTCCTCTTCAGTCACTGAGACAAAATTTCACGCAGAAGCAATACAAGTGTGTGTAGCTGACGCAGTTGTCCGTGTATTGCTGTGTGCATGAAGTTATACAATGAACTGGTTTTACTCAAGACAGTTTGACAGGTAGCCCTAAATAGCACCCACTTCAAAAGACATACAATTGGTGCATCTCTTGGGGGCCGGTGACTTTATTTTCAAGATGTAAAAATTCATGACTCCTTTTTAGATTTATTATACTAAGGCACTCTGCATACTGCACCACACCAAGCCACTCTCCCTGAACCTGTATCAGCCAACAAGCCCAAGCAAGTACAACCCACTACAGTCAGAAATCTTATTTCTGGAGCTCTGTCACAACGATTTAAGAATCATCACCACCATCTTCAATCCCAGTTTCCAGTAAAATATATTTAGAAATCATTCAAGAAATAATATTTCAAACAAGTCTCATCATTTTTTTACATAAACCCCAAGCAATGAGTACAATCCTGATATTATTTTTTTAGTTTTCTTAGAGAAAATGTTTTATCTTCAAGTATCCATTTGCTTAATATTTAAGGAACGTCATAAAGGATGATTTCTTTCAAGATAACTCAATATCATAAAGTAACCATATGAATAACATCAGGAAGTAAACAAACACAGAGATACTTCATTGAAGGCTTCTTCATTGCTCTCAAGTCAGTCATACAGCCTGTTCAAGTTGCAAATATTGAACAATAGTTACACCTTACTCTCAGTATAAAAGTACACAAAGACTAGACAAGCAGACAGATAGTAATTCCACTGGCAGCTGCACTATATGCCGAGTGATATATTTTACTTTTAATTTGATGTGCTGCTTTATCGCTCATAATGCTCTTGATGGTTCTGTTACATGCCCCAAAACTTGATTCCAAAGACGTCATATACATCTAACAGATGTGTATGTCAGAATACAGTTGTTTTAAAATTTAAGGTATTTCATTTTCATTAGTCTTACAGATATTTTATTTTGAAAATTTGCCACTTTTTTCAGCAAGTAAATCAGCTTAAATTGCTCACAAAGAAATGTCAACGGAGAGCTTATTATAAAAGAAAGAAGGAGCCGACGACAATATTTTGTGTATGGTTTATTTTTTTATTGTATCTTTCAATGTTTAAATTACTTTTATTGTGTAATATTTTGTATTTATTTTATGCTTACATTCTAATGTTTGGCATCCCTGTAGACAGAAAAAACAAATATTATGGCACAGGGAAACACATTACCTTACTGTGCACATAACAATAGACACTTTGCATGTTAGATTCAGAATTCAGGGTCGGCATGGCTCGGTTGGTAGATTGATGTTGTTTTAATAGAAGGGCCACTACTATGATTCCATGTCTCAATTCAGACAATGTCAGAATGTCCTTGATCAAGAAAAAGAGCACATTGTTGACCTCCCCTCACTGTGTTATTGTGAGAACAAATTGGTTATGGGTGATTCAAAATGTTGAGTGCAGTTGTGGTAGACAGGTGTTATATGAATGGAACAAAACTGAAGCGGACAAACTCCAGCTGGGATGATGAAACTTTTAAGAAATTCTAAAAAAAAGACAGCCCTTGGGATATGTTATTGAGTTTGATATGCGAAGAAAATCCTCTTGAGTACAGTTTTTAGAACAAGCCTGAACATCAGTGTTACATAACAACCCTTGACAAAGTGAACAGTAACTGCCTTCCAATCTAATTCAAGTATACAAGGATTGAGAGGAAAATTAACTGTTCTAACCAAAAAATGCTATTGGTAATTTGAAGAATATGATTTACTGTAATGCTCCTCAATGCTTATTGAGAAGGCATTCGGTCATCCATGTTATCCATGTTGTGAGACAAGAGCTGAGTGAAAATAAAAGGGATGAGTTCATGAAAAATAAGTTTAGAAATAAAAATTAGGAGAGGTGGAGAGGAGAGATAGTTTCCTAATCAAAACAACTCATTAAGGCAGAGGAAATGAATTTATGACATTAAAATGACAGTAAACCAACGATATATGTCTTAAAAAAAAAGAATGACTTCATGCAGCATTATAAAGACAAAATAAAAAAATAGTAAGATAGCATATAAATCATGAGGTAGCAATATGAAACACACATAATTGCAGTGTTTGATGGGTGTATAACAAAGGTCAAAAATTTGGTGATAATATATTTGAGGGAGGCCTTAATAAGATTGCAGTATTTCTCATCTATCATGATAGATGGACAATCTATATGCAGAAAAATCAGCACGATAGAGCTGTTTGCTAGCTATTTTGTTTCCAGACCAAACTCTTTTCATTGAGAGGTCATTCGGAACTAGGCCAAAGATGGTGTTGCCATAGCAACAAAACTAGAGAAAGCAGAGTTGAAAAAGGTTTGCTAAAGAGAAAAAAGGAATGTTGTAGGAGAAGAAATTGTGTTCAAGTAACACACCATAATGATCAAAAAACAATATTAACTTGAGAGTTGTAGAATATTGTTGCTGTTTTTTGGACTGTGAATCTTAAGATAGTGAAATGTGTCAGATAACAAATCAGATCTATGTGAACTCAAACTAACAATTTTAATGCAACAGAAAGACTTGTATGCTACTGATTTACTCACTACTGTTGGAGAATCTGTTGGATTATAGGTATACAGAGGCATACAGCATACATTTTGCAATTGATCTTGAAAAATATAATGTGGCATAATGTAAAAGATCGGCCAACTAAACCTGTTTCTTTTCCTGTTAACATGGCAACAGCATACTCCAAGACCCAAGTTCACCTCCAAAATTACAATCTTGAATTAAATAAACAATTATTAATAGGCCTGACACCTTTGAGGTAACAAATGACTCTCACAACAGATGGTGCCATTCACCCATGTAAACACAGCTGGGGGGGGGGGAAATCAAAGAATCAAAGAAAAACTGGTCAAGAGCTTTGTACTTGAAATTGCTTTGGTTTCTTTATTCTTAAGCAACAAAATCCATCATCTAAGCACGTGTTATTAGTGTTATAATACCACCACTCTTGTGCCCATCTATAACAACAATGAACAACCATTGGAGATAAAAATAATTTGATGTTATTTCTATGATACAGCAAAGCCCATCTCCCAAATAACGGCCCTCTACATGAATGATCTTCACAAGCCAGTCGGGTGAATTCCATTGCTATGCCTATGATAGTCACATTTATCAAACACTACGGAACCATACACATCTGCAATGAATGGGGGACGTTACCAGAGGTGATGAATACAACGATAAACTGCACCGTAATGATTGCTGGCGTGCGGGCATCGTCGAGGAGCCAAGATCCTAATGTTAGGCCACGGGGCATAGATTATTGCCGGTTCCGTTAAGAGAAATTAAACTATCCAGCAGAACTGAAATAATACGATGTGGCTGGGCGCTGTGTGCGAAATCGTAGCAGCAAGTTTTGAAAATGAACCTTGCGGGTATATTTTGACTTATGTGCTTCATTGACTGCATTCTCGGCAAATAGCCTCAGTCTGAGTGTGCGCCATCATCACCGTGACGGCGTCACCGTCTCCCACAACACAAGACAGTCGACGGGCAAACTCGCACTTGACGCCTAACACGGTGGTCATAACAGTATCTGCTGGGCTATTTGTAACGTGATTGTGAACAACAGTGAGTAAGAGAGTTGTTGGATGTCAGATAGACACACAAGTCAAGAGCAGTTATTGTGTCTTTACAGACAACTGCCTACTAGCTTTAGCTAGCAAGCTAGCTAGTCAGAACAGGCCGCCGTGCAAGTGAACGGTCTCTGTGGGCGCCGGGTATCACCGCTACCTGTTAAGCCTTTGTACAGCTGCTTCTGTGTTTGTTACTGTCCCCTTACACGCTTTACTGACACAACATGGCTAGCAGAACAATGTTTGAAACGGTGGCGTTTACCTGGGTTTATCAGGTTGCCAAGGCGCGCGGGATCTTTCTCTCCGAGGATCATGAACACCTCTCCTTGTCGGTGACGTCACACGTCGGTCTTTCGTGTCAGACGTAAAGAACGTGCTGCGGGCTGAGCAGCATAGCGGTAACCGAGGGGACATCTTTTTAAAAAATGTGCCAAATGCGACATAGCAAAAGGCAAAAACGAATACGTGTTACTTTTTGTTAATTTTACAGATAAAATGCGCATCAAGGTAGTGTATAAATTAAAAACGATTTTTCTCTGAAACGGATAACCTGACTTTTTATAGCCTACCTACTGCCCGCATTCAAAGACCAAACTGCAAAAATGCAGTACTTGAGAACTGTTTTCAACCTCTATTTTTGTTTTTGTCAAGGTGAGGAAACACGTTGAAACCATTGAGTCTTTCTCATGTTAGTTCGTCTTTTTCTCATTGGAATGATAGCATCTATTTCCGGCTCAATGCTGGAGGTTAGTGAGAAACATTTCTGGGAATTGTAGAATACACGGAGTTTGTCAATTATACCGACCTAGCTACAACACATTCAATACCAATCAATCCCTTTGCACATTTCAGACATCATGGACCGCTTGGAAACAAAATCCGGTTTGTAGCGTCCCTCAGTGGACAATAACGAACACAACGAACGACAATAACGAACTCTGTCCAAACATAAGTAACATATTTTAATACTGTTAATATGTAATTTAGCATGAGATACATCTAGGAGCAGAATACAGTGTCCGTTTTTGTCTGTTCAAAAATGTTGAGGGGACCCGTAACACTTGCGCATGCGCTGCGGCTTTCAGGTGATTGGAGGTCCTGGTCCCCGGAACTACTGTGAAGGTCTTCGGCAGTAGCATGGAGTTTAGTCTGTTTTAGGAATCGTTCACCAGTTGCTGTTTTGAAATTCGCGTTAAAATGGGTGTCAAGATAGAGATGTTCAGAGTAGGTACAGGTGACATTTTGAGTGTTAGGTTAAGATGTTACCGATCAAAGAAATCGTAATGTTTCGTAATTGCTAGTCGTTTTTTAGCTAACAGCTCATGACGCAACGGTCATCACCATTGTACTTTTGTTTTTAACAGATGATGCTGTACCTGTCCTTTCCTGTGACCATGTTCTGGATCTCTAATCAAGCGGAATATTTCGAAGAGTACATAGTGAAAAGAAAGGTCTGTACACCCAGTTTTATTTGGATCATAAATATAGCAGTTTGTGTGTTTTTTTTCTGTTTTTCTTTCAATAACAAATGAATGTTGTTCCGTATATGGCCTCCTGTCTGGATTTTAGAGGGAGATCTTCCCCCCTGACGAGGGACTTCATGTAAGTGCACCACAATCAGCACTTAGTACCGCAAACTTTACTTTTTTCAAATGTATTTCAAGTTGTTGCTCACAGAGTTTATGATATCATCATGCTTGATTATTTGCTAACATTTTTTTCTTTCATACTCAGAGGAAAGAATTGGAGGACTTCAAAGAGCGTATGCGTGTTCGTAAGGAGCAGCGAATATTGAAAAACGTTGCTGTGGAATCTGAAAATTGAGAATTATATGGCAGCTATATTCAAGTCATCATCCCTAAGATGAAGCAAGAAAGAATAGTGACTGAACTGGAGCTGGAACTTGACTTTGGATGTCTCTGTTAAAACACCCGAGGGTTTCCTTGATGCTTCCTAGAGATTAGGAATGCATTTTGAATATTCAGGCTGCATTTTGTTATACAATGAGTATGCTTTGAAAAAATGTTTCATCCTGCTGCACTGTGCCTTGTAATGTTTTCATGGTTAGCAAAGAGAAAACACTGTACAAGGTCAAACTTTTTTTAAACACAGATCATCAATCTTGAAAATCCTTTTCAGGCATACGACGCAAGATACCCTTTGTTTAACCAAACAACAACTCTTATGGGTGTGATGTTGGACAATGTCTATTTTGGTGTTTATGAGCCATTTTGTATGATGGTTTTGTTGCCCATCTTCATTATCAGTCCAAGGAAGCTTCTAACTTGGACTTCAAATACTTGCTCATGGCTTGAGGAACGTATCAGATTAAGCATTGTACGTAAGGTTACACATTACATGGATGACAGTCTGTTTGAAGCCCACTTTGAATAAATGAAGCTGTGATGGTATTACGATTCAAGATAGGTGAAGTGTGCTTTTGTTGACTTCAAGTTGTAAGTTTGTTTTTCACAAATTTATTTATCTACTTTGTGTTAGACTAGAATAGACCTTCCTGCTCTGCAATCACATTTATTTGTATTTTTGTTAATTGCGCCATGTCAAAGCACCAATCTCATAGCTACTTCTTAAAACACTGGTTATCATTGTAAATTGCTGTTTTTTCGCTGGTATGATCCCTGGAACTGCAGGTGATATTAGTATCTTATCTGAAAGACAAACTCTTGCTTATCAAATGCTTTTGAGTGATAAGCTTGATATCCTGTTGTATACCAGTGAATTACATTAACTGATCATTTGGATATGCTAATCTCTGTGCAACACTTCCGGAAAATGATTTTTTTTCAATGTGACATAACAGCTAAATAAATGATTTTTTTTAAATTAAAGGTTTACTTCTTGTCATTCTGGTTCTTTGCATATTGCAACTATTTCTTACACTCCCTGAAAGAAGTGCTGAATTTGTGATTCCATTTCTATTACAAGTTATGACATATAGTAAGGAGTTTGCCACAATTAATACAATGGCACAATAAATTTAAAAGAAAAAGTTAAATAATTGTTCATGTTTACAGCAAGAAAATATCTGACTCCATTTATAACTGGCGTCACTTATAAACATGCCCAAGTACCTACCTTCTGGAATAAATATAACTTTCTTCAGGCTTTTTCTCGTGATACCTGTTGAAGTTGTGCTATCAGTGCAAATATATTTTATCTGATAGCCTTCTTGATGGGGAATTCATTTTTATTAGTCACATCTTGATCTGATCAACAATTTTCAGGCACTACTGATCAGTGAATATGATTTTCCCTTAATCTTACAAGTTGCAATGTAATTTGTGTGCTGAGGTAAACGGTCTTAAATATTATGCACTGTCTTGAGGCTCAACAAAGTATTTTGAGCTATTTTTTAGGGAAAAAATACCCGATGAGCTGTTTGACACCAGCATTGAGGCTTCTCATCCCTGAATCACTGTGTGTGTGAATGGATTCTCACAACTAAACAAAGACAAAAATGTATATAGTATGCTTCAAAGGATGAACCTGGCAAATAAGAGAAATACAGTAAAATTACCTTGTATCTTCCCCTCCTACTGAGGTAAGAGGTCATATGGATGGTCAAGTGTTTGAGTGGGGTACATTTGATTATCATACAGCTTTTTAAAGCTGGCAAATGTCAGCCAAGTTTAATAACCTTTGGAAATCAATGTAAGAAGCCACTCTTGCATGGCTACACGGGGAGACTGGAGGCGAGCCCAGCAATTCCGTTTGTGAAATAATTATTGAAAAATGCTCATTCTTATTGTCTTGATGAATGTTTCCATTTTCATCTGAAGCAATTTTTTTTTTCATCATTCTTATCTTTGTTTTCTGCAAAAAGGTATGATAAATACACATGGAAGCTAATTTCTCAGCGGATTTTAATTTGATCAATACACTTGGTCTCTTCGGTGATGAGGTCCATCAGAGGGACAGCACATGTTAGATGTTTTGGAGATAACGGAGATGCTTTGCACATGTGCAGAGGAAAGATAGTGAATATTTGGGAGGAAATATGCTGAGGTTGCAAATTTCAGGCAGGAAGCTAAGAGGAAGACCACAGACGGACTGAGACGGATGGACTGAGAGGATGGACTAACATGAAGTTAGCTGGTGTGACATAAGAGAGGAGCGTCAAATAGGGGATTCGCTGTGAATCCAGAAGAAGAAGAAGAAAGTAGAAGAAAGAGGAAGAAAGAAGAAAGAGAATATTGGTTTCAACATAAAAGCATGTGGATGTTTTTTTTTGTTTGTTTGTTTTTTACAATATGCCAGTAGGGGGTAGCATTCATCCGTCAAATGCAGCGCGTTTAGGCTAAACAGACTTTAACAAGGAAGTGACTGACTAATCATCAGACTTCTGTCAAGATGGCACCAAATGGGCTCAAAGCTATAGTTGGGGAAAGTAAGCAAAGTATTCGTTGTGTCTTTTAATTTTTAAGGAGTCTATGCTTTACAGAAGTTATGGGCTTATTATATGTTCGTAGTTGAAGTCGTTTTGAGGCTTTTCCCGAGGACGTCGTTTGTTTAAAAAGGTTGCTTCCGGGCTCTTAATGCCAATGAAAATGCTAACATTACCGAAGAATTAAAAATGACTCGAAAGACGGGTTAAATATGGTCCTCCAGGGTCGAAACCGTTGACAACATTGTTTCCCAAGCGGAGATATTTTTTATTTTTGCGTGACAGGTGAAACACAGATGTTACATCGCCGAAAGTGAGATGTCTCACCTGTTGAGTGGAGTTGGGGAGCAAAGTTAGCTAGCTAACTAAAAAGAATTTCTATGAGATGCTTCTGATGAATCAACGTTAAGTCCAACGACACAATCACTGTTCAGGCCACGAAAAACCAAGATGAACAATTCTTGTCGGAATTCAAATCCAGAATTTGAATTTTTTTTTTTATTGTTTTTTTTTTAATCAGGCCAACAGATATTTTAGCGTTAAGGCAACAAAAAACACGAAAGCAACGTTTTTTGATATGTGGTCGGTTCATGTCTTATGTCTTACAGTTGTAAGTACTGCCGTTGGTTAAGCAGTTGTAAGCTACTCATTGCTTTGAATGGTATCATGTTTTGAATGAGGAAATTTTTTTTATCCCTGTTGATTGTTATTTTTTTGTTTACAATTCTGCAGTTTAGTTATATAGAGTTGTCGAGTAATATTTTACCTCTAGCAGGCAACGGGAGATCGTACCAACAAATCTTAATTTACTTAAATTTGAATGTCATAGAAGATGGTGAGCAATTGTGTTTTTTAATAATGAACATTTCAAGTGAATACCAAGTAACCAGTCTGTCTTCATTTCTTCTCACCGTAGTGATTGTGATATTTTTTGTGTGAAGTCGTTGCCCTGACGCTCTAAAATAATTCATATCTTTTTTGAAGAAAAACTGTCTTTTGTTCTTTTAATCCGATAACACATACATGTTTGGCCCTAATGACAGCACTCAGAACTCTTAACAACATTGGTTTTGTAATGCCCTCATAAATGTTTCATAAAGGGAAGTTTCACTTGAGTGGAAGACTGTTTTAAATCTAAATGTTACATACAGTATGTTGCTTTTTCAAAGTTCGTGGTTCAGCTGGTTGCTTATAAATACTTGCAATATCTCTCCCACTGTTTCCACATGGGATGTTTCTAAATATATAATTGAAAAAAGATGCCTAAATGTAAAACACATGTTGTTGCTTTTTTACTTTTTCACCTGATTCACAGCGCAGTACTCTAACTTGATTAATATAACCGGAAATAAGTGATATTATGAAATGGTTAAGTTTCTTTGACTTAGTCTTTTCATCAAGACAGAGTTCACAGAAATGTCTGAGCATTACTGTACCATTTAAACTATCGATAAAGAGTTGTGCTAATTCTGGTTTGCAAACAGCCTTTAATAGTATATGACTTGTCAAAACTACAACTTCACTAAAAACTAACAACTTATTTCATCATCAGCAAGTAATTTCTCTGACATAATGACAATCTTTGACTTCTTCAGAAATCCTGAACGGGGTCATCAAGAGTGTGAAGAAGGATGGCGAATGGAAGGTAAAAAGTTGCCCAGTAAGTTTTCCAAAATCCGTGTTAATATCCATGTTTATCTTTCTTTAGGTTCTGATTGTGGACCATATGAGCATGCGAATTCTTTCTTCCTGCTGCAAAATGTCAGACATTTTGGCTGAGGGGGTCACCAGTAAGTATGCATAAAATTGAGAGTACCTGCATTTTAAACAAGTCACAGGTTGACTACATAATGATATGCACACCTGCACTTACAATAAATGTTTCAATGCACTACGATTATTAATGGCCGGTGTGTTGCTTTGCCTGGAATTGCATATATCCTTGGTCATATCACTTGGATTCAAGAAAGCAATATTTTCAACCTTTCTGCCTTCAGTTGTTGAGGACCTTTATAAACGCAGGGAGCCCATCTCCAGTTTGGAGGCCATATATTTGATTTCACCAGTGGAGAAGGTCAGCTAATATCTAATATTATGAAATATGGTATTTTTAAAGTGTGCTTAATTGTCCCACATTGAAACTACAGTTAGTCATATTCACATTCTTGATAATGGCTTTTTTGAATTACAGTCAGTTCGAGCTCTGATTAATGACTTCAAAGACACTGCTTTTACCTACAAAGCAGCCCACATCTTCTTCACTGACAGTAAGGTTTTGTGTGTGTACATGACACATATGTGCACGTGTTCTTCAATTAAAGTGATGTGTGTGAAACTCAAAGAACAATCAGTTAGTTATTTAAAGGTTTCTGATGGGAAATGATCACAGAATTTAAGAATATAAGCCACTGTCGCTCCTAAAATTGAGGTTTGCTTTCTTAGCTTGCCCAGATGGTCTTTTCACTGAGATTGGGAGATCCAGAGTAGCAAAGGTCATCAAGACTTTAAAAGAGATCAATGTTGCATTCCTACCATATGAGTCTCAGGTGGGCCATTTTTTTTCTCCCTCTAAACCAATAAGAGCAATATAATTGTACCAAGTTGTATTCATGTAACTTTATCATTCTTTCTCTGTTATTTTCAACAAGTCTTGTTGGAGTAGTACAGGGGAGATGCTATGGAATATTATTTATTTGATTTTGTGTCTCCATATCATGAATGAATTAATCAGTAAATTCAAATCTCTAGTGACTGATCATCCATTCTTAAGTCAGATTTTAAAAACTTTATACATCTTAAACGAGACACACTTTCATGTGTTTTGCTCCTTCAGGTGTTCTCACTGGATGACTCAGCATCCCTGCACTCCTTCTATAGTCTAAAGCCCACTGAAGAGCGAGACAAAATGATGGAGAATCTGGCTGAACAGATCGCAACTGTATGTGACACACTTAAGGAATACCCTGCAATACGCTATCGCAAGTATGTGTAATAAAACTTTCCAATTAAAATGTTAGAATTAGCTCGCTATAGAATCAAATTGCTTACCAAAACTTCATGTTCTCAGGGGACCAGAGGAGAATGCTAGACTGGCTGATGAGGTTTACCAGCGACTGAATGCCCACAAAGCTGATAATCCAAGCATGGGAGAGGTGAGGATCTACAAAACAAGTACCCATGACAGTATTTTTTTCTGCAAATCTAAAATTTGAATCTTATACTTTTTTTTGCTAAACCAGCTTTTTCATAGAAGAAAATAAACATCCACAGGGATTCTACAGCTCTTCAGTTTTGCAGGTTGCAAAAGTCTCTGGTTTCTGGGTTTCATTTTCTGTTTATTTCCTATTCTTCCTTGCACTTTGCTGGACATTTCTCTTTTTTGCGTTTTTGTTTTCTTTCTCTCTTAGCTGACATTCCTTGCTCCCGAGAGGGGTTTGTAAAGGCATGTATCCTCATTAATTTTGCCTCCATTCATTACATTCACAGTATGTCTTTTTCTATGACTGGCATGACAGTTTGCTTAAGTACTACCTTGTACTGCAACCATGATAGTAATTCTGAAAACAATTTGACTGCATGGCAGCTTCACCAAGACTAAGATATTTATCTATTTCTTGAGAAATCCATATTTTGCTCAGTATTCATTGACGTCTCCAATGTCAAATGTTTTTAGGGTGCTGATAAGGCGCGATCGCAACTGCTCATAGTTGATCGTGGTTTTGATCCAATCTCACCTATTCTACATGAGCTGACCTTTCAGGCAATGACCTATGATTTGCTGGATATCAAACAGGATATATATACGTAAGTAGTCATTAAGTTTAACATAATTTTTTGTAATAAATCTTTTCTTCATCTTAGTTACAATCATTGTTACATTTTCATTTGTTTTGTCCTGATTTTGAAGTTATCAGACAACAGGTATTGGGGATTCAAAAAAGAGAGAAGTGTTATTGGATGAAGACGATGATCTCTGGGTTCAGCTCAGACACATGCACATCGCAGATGTTACTAAGTAAGCCCGAGACATATTGTCCACCTTGTCCTGTTGACCTGCTTCATATTAAACCTTCAAATAATAGACCTTGGCCAATGCAATTTATATTTCAATACTTTGTAAGTCTGAAAAAATTAATTGTTTGACCAATCAGCTGGTGATGCATCTAGTCACATTTGAAATATCCAGTACCTTGCTTTTGGCTAAGCATAATTTTAGTATTTATGGCTGAACTCAGTGCAGACCAAGTTTTGGGAAAGTTCTTCGGATGTTATTAGCAATGGATAAAGAGCGATTTTTGATGTAGTGCAATGGGATCAGAGGAGATGTGTACCATGTGAGCTTTGAAAATCCTGACATGGTGACTTGGCTTCTACACCATAGAGTATGAAAGACTCAAATCCTTTACCATCACTGTTTTAAGCAACAATTTTTTTCTTACATATTTATTGCTAATCTTTATCTTCTCAAAGTGACTAGGTGTTTTCATGGAAACTCTTCTTTGTACCAGATCATTATTACACCGAATTTCAACTGCCTCAAATCACAAAAAAGGTTATTTCACATCATTATTAGCTCTAAGGGTTTCCTCCATCTAACCCTCTTTCACACATATTGCATGCCTAGATAGCAGGTCTGGATATATATTTACAAGTGCATTGAAGTTGACCAGACAAAAACAATATTTGTAGAGAAAATATGATTTAGAAATCACTGACCTATGTTTTTTTTAATTTCCAATTTCTGTGGCTTCTCAATTTTTTTCCAATATCTCCAGGGAATGAAAATGATAACTCAATCTCATCAAGAATCAGATACCAGATATTAGGTCCTAATCGCAGAAAAAACAGACTAAGAGGGTTCTCTTCAAAATGTTTCAGGATAAATCAACATCATAACTGTTGTACATCTTTAAATTCTGACAAATATTTTTAAAATACACAATTTTAATGTATTGTGGTGATATTGATATTGATTGATGATGGTCATTTTTGCAGTCGGAATAAATAATTTTCTAAATGTATTTTTACAGACAAGTGACAGATCTTCTTCGCACCTTTTGTGAAAGCAAGAGAATGTGCACTGACAATGTAAGTCTTCATGTGAATTCCTTACTTTAATTTACAGAGTCTGCAGCGCAAGAAATGTAATCAGTTTTTATGAAATTATTTTTTTCGACATTAGGCCAATATTAAGGATCTCTCTCAGATGTTGAAAAAGATGCCGCAGTATCAGAAGGAGCTGAGCATGGTGAGTGACTTCTGATAGGAACCAGATTAGTATTATACCCATACCAACTTCGAAAAGTTTTCATTTGGAGGTGCCAATGGTAGTGTAAATTATGTGTTTCCCAATTTACATTCTTTCAGCCTCCCTTCTTGCCAATTTACTGCACAATATCTGTGCCTGCAATGACAAGAGTCTCCTTAAACAATAGAGTATCTACATGATTTTTTGAGATTGGTCTTACATATTTATGTTTTACATATATCTGCACTTCTTAATGGTGTATGTGACAATCATTCAGTTTAAAATAGTCACTGATCCGTGTATATTTAAGTTACTCATGAATAATTATCACTGTATTGTTTCGCACTTATTTTCATTCCCAGTACTCAACACACTTGCACCTTGCAGAAGCTTGTATGAAGAAATTCAAGGCCTCTCTTGATAAACTTTGTGAAGTAGAACAGGTGAGTGCTCTTTCAGAGAACATCTTAAATTGATTTCATGTTGTCAAATTCACCATTACATTAACTTGGAAAATCAGCAATTTGTTGATAAACCTGTAGCTGCAGCAAACAGCATGTTTCTTATGTTTTTAGCAGCCTGTGGAATCTAGTTTATTACATCAGGAACATTCTGGCAATAGATTAAATGAGGAGTCAGTAACTGTGTTCATCTATAGTAGAAAGTATAAATAGAAATTTGATAATGGACTCATGATCCCACCACAGAAATGCAGACTTACGTTACCACGAGTTCAGTTCTTAGAATCCATATGCTCATGTGTTATCAAACAACCTGTCTGTAAGTTTTTGTTGTTGGTTATTTTTTTAATTTTTTTTTAGTAATAAGGGATCGGCTAATGCCCCACTATGTTAGTCACTGACAGTAAATATCCTGGAAAGAATGTCTGAGGTGGAATTACTGTGTCCCACTCACTCAGCACACTAAGTGACCGCAAAATGGTGGTGTATTTATTTATTTATTTATTTATTTATTTATTTATTTATTTATTTATTTATTTATTTATTTATTTATCTATTTATTTATTTATTTATTTATTTATAGCTTCTCTGGAATAAATTCAAAAGCCTCTGGGGTGGTTTTGAATGTATTTAATGGAGAATAGTCATCATAATATTGCATAAGAAGCTTGCAGCTGGACGTCAACTTCCACATTTGAGCAGAATAATCAAAGAAGCAGTTATGTCATGACTGTGAGTGCCAATGCGCTTAATAACACATTAAGTACTACTTGGCAGTAAAACAATTACTGCAAGGCTCATAAAGTCTGGTTAGTATTGTGTCATGTCCCAGGGATGAGCCTTAATACATTGTTTAGATGTGTCAGACATGCCTCCACTCCCTTAGGGCATGTTTCCTGTCTCACATAGTCTTGTATCAAACAAGCTACAACCTCACATGAAATGATAAGCCAGTGCATGGTTGTGGTATTATGAGATGCAAGTGTTAATGGGACCTTTTTGAATGAGTGTATGACTCATCTGCATTAATGGATTGTCAGCATGTCTGAAAGCTGCCTTTTAAATCCAATGGGCTTGTTTTGGCACTAAGATGGACCATGTGATCCAAACAGCAACAACTCTTTGGCAGCTGACATGAGTATGTCAATGTTTTAAGTGTTCTACATTGTTTGGGTCACCAAGCACACATATAACTATGTAGTGCACTTTAATGGATTTACTTGGTATTTTTTTCTATTTATTTTTGTTGTCTCTCAATATTTTGTTTTAATTTAGACAAAGAAGGCTCTGTCCAAATTCACCGTAAAGCTAGACAAGGTTATGAGGTCAGACAGTCACCAGAGTTGTAACTAATGGGAAATCCCAGTGCTGCCAAGGGTAGTTTGTTGGGGCTTGGTAATGGTTGGCAGTCTTACATTTATTTGACTACTTTATGGATTGTGTTGGGCTCCAATGCCAGTAAAGTGTTTCCAGAGTGGTAAGACCAGTTAAGACAGCACATTCCAGATGAACACCCATCATCTAAATATCATTGAACAGTACTTCCTTCTTCTGTTGCACTACAAGATGTATAGCATAACAGCTTAGTATGTGATTGATGTTTCAACTCTCATAGCAGAAAATGGTTAAGAAATGGTGTCTTCCACAGGATCTTGCAATGGGTGCAAATGCAGAGGGGGAACCTTTGAAAGATGCCATGAAAAGCATTGTTCCCGTGCTACTAAACAATGAAATTGAAGCCTATGACAAAATCCGTATCATACTACTGTACATATTTCACAAGAAGAATGGTGGGTACTTGTCAAAACTGTTGCTTTTTTTTAGCATCGCTCTCATTTCATTGTTTTTAATGAACACTGAATGTGAATGCAGGTATCGGAGAGGAAAACCTTGCCAAACTCATACAGCATGCAGACATACAGGCAGATCGCAGTATCATTACCAACCTGCAGAATCTGGGCTGCAACATCATATCTGGAGTAAGTTTCTCTTCCTAATGTCTTTTTTTTTTTTTTTAATTCATTCTTAAATTTATTGTTTTATGTTGTACTATATAGGGTCGCAATGCAGGTAAAGTGTTGCCAGAGCGAAAAGAGCGCTTAGACAGCACATACCAGCTCTCCAGATGGACACCTATCATCAAAGACATCATGGAGGTAATAAGTTCAAACTGGTATTTCAGGTTTTGCCGGCTCACAAAGATGGTAAGTGGATTCATGAGCAATTAATGTTGGGGTCACTTCATTGTTTCACATGCATTTTTGTTTTAATTGGTCCCCCATACAGAAACGGACTGTAGCAACAAAGCCTTGTAGGCTACTTTAATTATTTACGAAATGTGCAAGTAGGCAGTATTAGTATATATTTTCTCTCCTTGTTGCAAAGACTCTGCAAAAGCATCAGGGTTAAATAATTTTGACCTACACATCCAACAAAAAGTAAATTTAAGTCACCTCCCTAGTGGTATTAATTTATGAATGCAGCAAGGAAACACTCGGCGAACTTCAGCTCTGCCCCTCGTCTTTGGCCAGAGCCGCCATCTCCAAGCCACCCAGAAGGGCTGGGCTCATCACATGTTGTAAACTTTTCCCTCTTTTGCTGCTACTCTCATATCACGGATAACCCTTTGACAATCCTCTTCATCCACTAACCCCACCCAGACTAATTTCTTCACCTCTTTTTCACACTCCCTGTTACTCTGAAAAGTTGACTCTATATATTTAAGCTCCTGAACCTTCCATACCTATTCCCTCGCGTCCTGCACTGTTGAACATTTTCATTTACACGTATGCATTCTGTCTCTCTGACTGACCCCTATTCCTTTTCTCCCCAGACACATCTCCACCTCTCCAGGTGCTATTCAATGTAAAAGTTACAGAGGCTATCTGTAAAGGCATTTTAATATTAAAAGAACCACTATATTCAATAATATGTTCCTCTTCTATGATATACATAAATGTTGAGCTTTGCTAAATAGAATTTATGCTCTAACGTTGACCATGAAACATTCATAACTGAAAATACACTTCCTTATTGGTTATTCTTTTTAGTTGGCATGGGTTAATCATTATTTTGTGTCTGCAGAAATGTGTCTGCAAAAAGCCACCATGTAGGTGATTCATGTAACAAGGAACGTTTTAGGCTCTAAGACACAGGGATTTGACTTAAATGTTGAGTAGTGTGATATTTGAAATTATTATGTCAGTCTTCATATATTCTGGAATTTTATCTGGAAGAAAATATATTTGGTATTTTAAGGATGACAAAATTATAACTTTCAGTTTTCAGCCTCTATGGTCCATATTTTTGTGAAGGACTGTCGTTCATTTTTGAGTTAAACTTTCGACTCTAGACCTCTCCATGACTGTGTCCTCTAATTATATGTCCGCCTTTCATTGAGTCCAATCTGACTTCACAGGTTGAAACCCCCTTCTTGTGTTTGGCCACATTATTTTGGATTTGTCATGCAAGTCTACTCATGTGGATCAGATCTGTTCACCTCAGCTTTTTATACTTACTATCTTATGCCTCAGAATGCTATAGAGGACAAACTAGACCGAAGACTGTGGCCATTCATATCCGACCCTGCACCCATCAATACAACACAAACGGCAGTCAGGTGGGCAATATATTGCGCATGTTATTACATTTTTAGATTTAATTATTTTTTTTTCATTTTATTAAAAACAAAAATTATAATACATTTGTTAAATGGGGATGCAGGTTTATTTATTTATTTAATTAATTAATTTATTTATTTATTTATTTATTTTTCGCAAAATGAAAGCTTTTATCCCTGTATCTTGTAACTAATACAGCTGTTGACAAATTTGAAGTTTGAAAGGTGAAATGAAGCCAGTTTTGCTTGGAATAGTCTATAATCCCTGAGGGAATTCCCATCCTGATGCTGCTTACACATACCAGCCTGATGGGCCTCGGTTCACTCATAATCTGCATAATGCACAATGCTTGTGTCCTTCCTGTTTAGTAAAGTGCAGAATTAAAATGAGTAGTTATAAAAAAAACTATATGTACGTCTGTCGGTGTATATGTGTGAGTGTTATTTATATCTTTCTCTCCGAAGAGAGATAGATACATAGATGGATAATAATGAATTATTATCCTTTTGTATCGTCAATGCTTCAGTTGATATAGTAATCATATGTTCCCTAAAACACTCGATTACATTTTGTTTGGTTACAGCAGTGCACGTTTTGGACACTGGCATAAAAACAGATCTCCAACAGAGTACCGCACTGGCCCTCGAATCATCATATTTGTCATTGGAGGAGTGTCTTACTCAGAGATGCGTTCTGCTTATGAAGTCACCCGAGCCACTGAGGGAAAATGGGAAGTGCTGATTGGTAAGCAATTGCTGTCATAATTCAATTGGATTTTTAGCACATGCTTTATCTTTTTGTTTTTGTTTTTTTTCTCCTAAAATAATCCAACTCTCCTTGATAGGATCATCACACATCCTGACTCCGACCAGCTTCTTAAATGATCTAAAGAGTTTGGACCAAGTCCCGAACCCTGATTCTTAATCGTGGATCAAAGATTAGAATATTGGAATTCAAGTCTGAATAAAACTGAAATAGCGCATTTCTGCATCCTGAAGTGACACATGAGAATACATTTTATAGGTTGACAGTGGGGAATTTCAATGCTTTGTTTTATTTTAGAATTTCCCTTTTATTTTCTGTGACATTGCACCGATAAACTTCTTGTGATTTTGTTTGTTTTGAAAATATTTCGCTTGAATGTAGACATTAATATTGTCACTATTGTAGTCCTTTCTTTCAAATTCATGCTTTTGTTAACCATGTGTTCCATCTACTTAGTTTTTTACTTTTAATTGTATAAATTCTGCATTATGGGATCATCTCACGTCAGATCAAATGAAGTCTAATGTTAATGTACAGTACATACTTCAATATATTAGTGCCTTTTTTCAAGTCACATTAACTATATGTTTTTCTTTCAGTACATTTTCTTCTTTCTTATCTCAGAGATCAAGTCTTTAACTGCTGTCAAATGAGTTGTTGCACATTTACCATCTACTGTAATATATTGCTTGGAGCAAATTTGGTGGGTGTTTGTTTCTTTGTCAAAGTTGAGTAATAAAAGGAACACAATATTCACTCTCATCTTGATTTCAAGAGTTACTGTTTTATGTGTGACGCACAAGATTACATTCCATGTGTGACCATCAACTTTTCAGTTTTCACAAAACAGAAAAGTTTGCCTGCAGCCTGTTTCCCTTGAAGCAAATGCATGGAAGTGTGTTTAATGCTCTGCTGACTTTAAATTTCAATATTTAAAAGCCACCTTGCACAGCAAAAACCAAATAGGAAACTGTTTTTAATACAAGTGACATCAAAAACACTTTCCCCTGCATGTTATTTGCTTCAAAGTAAAACCTTGAGATCGTGAGAATAGGAAAAATTTGAGGCTAGTGCAGTTTGAAGCCTTCATCATATGTGTTAAAATGAAATAAATACCCCTTGTGTATATTGGGATAATGTTGACTTTCTTAGTTCATTGAGAGGATGATCTAGGGGGAAAAAAAGTGTGTCATAACCACACCGCAGTATTTGTTCTTCGGATAATCTCAGTACAACAACACGGGCATAGGTCTGGTGCCTAAATATAATGACAATGTGGTGGTTTAAAAATACAAACATGGTTTTTGTGTAGTGTTGAGTCTAATGGGAGAATATACACCTACCAGTGAAAAAGATCATCCCTCTCCAATGCAGAGGATTATGTTTTCATCTAGGATTACAGATGTTAATGTTAAGAACAGGGCACTGGCGGGAGTCTTAATGGCGATGGGTTAATACTCGGGACTTAATTCTATTTAAAAGCCTTGTATCGAGCTGTATCTGGCACATAGTTCAGAGGAACACTGAAGGAAAACATTGTTTTCTTTTAACAAATGGAGTTTTCTTTAACTACAAAAATCATTTTGATACAACTGCTGTTAACTTTTCACATTTAAAGTTAATTTCATTCAAACAAGTCTTTGTTTTCTTTCTTCATAATGGAAGCTTATGAATTGGATGGGGACTTAAAACCAGAAGACGAATCTACAATGCTGGTAGGACATTTTGGAACAAAAAATAACTGAATAAAAGACATTTTGTGGATTTAGAGGTATTCCTTTGAATCAATTGTCCCAATTATGTCTTAGAAACGAAATAATCGTAATTTATTTTTTTAGGCATTATTTTTTGCTGAGCTTTGCAGAACAGCGAAACAAAGTTAATATTAATAATTATTGCATTTGTGGTCCTCTTTAATCATTCAACGTACAATGTATTTTTTACCTCGATAGCTTATTGCTATATTGAAGCATAACACGTTCATCACAGTATGATGGTAACTAGGACATACATTTTTAATGCTGTCAGGTCTAATCACATTATCATTTTTTATCACAATGAAGAAAAAAACTGACCAAGAGCAGATGCTCTGGCCTGTTGGTAGTGATGGGGTGCATTATACTTGGACGGAGTGAAGGAAAAATTCTTGCCTTCAGAATGTAATTCTTTCCCAGGGACAGAGAATCCATAACCATCATGGCTCTGCACCCCAAATATCACTGACAGAAAGTACACCTGATCTAAACAGGAAGCTGCTGTTAGTGCCCTCCAACCAATTACAAGTTCCCTGTGTACAGGACCAATCCACTTCCATAAAGGTATATCATCACTGCGCCATTGAAGTCTGGATGAAATTGCACGTTTCTTCTGCTGACATTTTTAACAATTTGTACATAATTAATGAATATCCTGATTTTGTTCATATTTGTCTGTCACTGATTTTGTCCGATAGGCGGAGTCACCTGAAGAACAACTCAAGTTCATGAATCTGATCAGCCATGCCCAGCGTGGACGTATGGATGACCAGCGCTGTTCCCTGGATCCTTCTCGGAGTGCTCCTTGTACGCCCAAACACTCAGACAGAATGCAAGTTGCCAGTTCATTAAACACAGGTGCATGATCAATTTAACTAAATTCATAATTTTTTCTCTGCATGCTGACTTAAATGCTCTTAAACATTTCTACCTGACATATTCTTGCTTAGACAAGTTGCTTTTCCTTTTTAACATGTTATGTCCTACACACATTAAACTAATGCGCAGGTTATCGCATTTTATCTCACCAGGATCCGATTCTGAAATGTTCTTCAGCCTCTTGGCCAACACTCAGAGTCGAAGGCTCGATGACCAGCGAGTGTCGCTTCCTTCGTTACCAGGAATGCAGAAGGAAAATCCTAAATCTGCAGATGAGGGGGACTCCAGCTACTTGTGTTACATGGTCTCAAAAGTTCAGGTTAGACCATCTCAGTTTACATAATTCAGCAAAGGCACACCAGCCTCAAACAATGTTTTTGGATTACTTAAAAGTTATTTGCTCGACTGCGCTGTAACTGTGATATGTCATTGATGAAATGAAAACCTTTTGATGTGAGACGTATCTCAAAATAAAGATTTCTGAGAAATCTGATCCAATTTATTTTCAGGATTCCAGAATGGATGACCAGAGATGCTCACTTCCCATACTCCAACCTGCAAAGACGGAGGGTTCGTCAAAATATGACAAGGCTTCAACAGGTTCGGGCCCTCCACGTTCAGCCTCCTTCAGTCCTGGTTCAGACATAGAACGTCCCAAGAACAATGAAAAAAAAACTCCAAAAAAGGTATTGTACAAACCAGTGATTTTTTTTGACAGATGTTTTGATTTTTGATGCAATCTGACAGTGCACATTCTGCTATATAGGCACTTACGGACAGAGATCAAAAGGACTTTTTTAACTTGATGAGCCATGCACAGCGCGGGCGAATGGATGAACAGCGATGTGTGTTAAGTTTGAGCCCGAGTCCACAGCCCACACCCAAACACAAGCCCACTCAGAGCACAGTGCCCCAAGGTTTGAGTTTTACATGGCGATAATGGAGAGCCTTCCTACGTAATCATCTGATAGGAACTTATAATTCAACTGTTATACGTATTTCTTCCTGCCAGGTCCAGATTCTGAGAGGTTTTTCAGTCTGTTGGCCAACTCTCAGAGCAAACGCCTTGATGATCAGCGAGTGAGTCTTCTTTCATTGCCAGGAATACAGAATGGAGGTACATCTGCTGCTTCAGAGACAGATGCGAACCGCTTGTGTTATATGGTCTCCAAAGTCCAGGTGAGCGCGACAGTGCAGTGGCGTGCAGTGTATTTAGGTACCTAACTGCTTTGACATTATATAACTAAAAAGTAATCTATGCATAGGGCTCAAGGATGGATGAGCAGAGATGTTCTGCACCTCAAATCTTACAGACCGTAGGCACACCTTCTTCTCAGCGCAAAGACAATTCCGCTTCAGATACATCTGATAAAGCTTTCAGGAGGTCAGGCTCCCTTAATAGAACCAAAACTGACCAGCCTCAGCAGGTGAGTGATCATACAGCACACAGGAATGATTGTGTTGTCATTTTTTTTTTTTTTTTGGGAGGGGTTACTGACTGACTGCCTTTTCTAATGTAGGAACCGACAGCCGCGGAACAGAAACAATTCCTAAAAATGATAAGTCATGCCCAAAGGGGACGGATGGATGAACAGCGCTGTTCCTTACAACCGAGCAGAAGCACACCTGCTTCTCCCTCACGCAATGGAAGTCCTTTGACTACTGTACCCACAGGTAAGATGGATGTGCATGAACCGCGGGATTGGGTGTGTTTTCTGTCTTTATGAGGTGACAGAAATAACAGGTGTCTCTCTGACAGGTGCAGAAGATGACAAATTCTTCAAAATCATTGCCTCCAGTCAGGCTCGGCGACTAGATGATCAGCGAGTAGCACTTCCTTGCCTACCAGGGATAAGTGGGAGTTCTGGGGGGAAAGAAAATGGGGGCTATTCAAATTCTGGAATGAAGGTAAGTTACACATTAAAAAAAAATCATAGGCAACTTAAATGTACTGTCTTTTTATTTATTGTGATATCATCACTCTTGGTAAATTCAGGAAATGATGCTTAGCCACATTGTCGGGAGTACATTTATACACCTTGAGAACCATTATAGCGGAATTGTAATCCAAAGTTTCTTCTTCCAAGTTGAGAATAGTTTCCATGGCATCGTAATGACTACTTAGAAAAAAAAGGTAGATATATCATGGTGTTGTGTTCTAATTCGACTGATTAATGGACATGGTGAGGACTGGGTAGGACTGTTTTCAAAGCCATAGCTGTCACCCATGAGTCCTTACAAGCTTTTTTCCCCCCTCGTAAGGCTTCTGCGGCGCACATCACGGTGCCCAAGAGTACACCGACAACGTCACGGAAGGACAGCTCCAAACCTTCTTCCCAATCTCCGGTGTGTGCTGGATCACGCTTCCCCACGGGCATACCAAAGTCGGCTTCATTTACCCCCGACACAGAATACCAGAGAACACAGAATTCCCCAGCACAGGTAAACTAGATGAATAAATAATGATAATGCTCAACATTTGCATAAAAAAATGCTAGAAATGTATCGTCATGAGAAAAAGTGTACATGTGCAATGTGTATAATGTACAATTGTAAACATGCCCCATTTACACATCGTAAATATGAAAATTTATATAATTTCCTCCAAGACGAATAAAGTATTTCTGATTCTGATTCTGAAAGAAGACCCCATTCTAATAGCAAAAAGCAAACTGAGGTTTAAATCATACAAATGGGAGGAAACAGTCACTTATCAAAGCTATGAGTTTCAGTTATAGGTGTTGATGGTGGTGGGGGTTAAAGCTGGGAGAGCTTAAGGAAAAACAAATGTTTCTATAGAATAAAAAACTCGGTGGACTAATACATCTTTTTTTCCCTTTACAGGTGATGTTAAAGGTGTCAATGAGTTTCACACCTCAGCTGGTAAATCTTCTCAAATTTTCTTGACCCCTAACTAATTTTTCAGGAAAAGCAATCTTGTCCGTGGCTGTTTGATTTCAACCATGCTAATCTCACGATTCTTTCATCCATCAAAGGGGCACAAGATTATCGACCAGCCTAGCACCTTTCCAGAGCTCTTCCTCACGGTGGGAGCCCCAGGAGATAATCTCGTCATCCCCCTGAGCCCAACCCCTGGACGACCCATTTCTCTCAACCTAAATCTTGTCCCGAGAGACAATGGTGATTCCAGGCAAAGCTCTCCGAGCCACGCGAGGCCGAGGAAGGCCCACTCCAGGCCATCATCGCCCAACCCCAAAGTAACAAATAAAGTAACATCACGCCCACAGGAACAGGGGAAGCCTTTGACGAACTCTATCAGTCCGGATGAAGACTATTTCTCTCTGATTGAGAAAGTTCACACAGCCCACCAACAGATGGCAATGGCTCAAGGACAAAAATGTAAAAGGGAGCCTGGAAAACGGAGAGAAAAGGGTGAGCAAGGAAAGGGAAAAGGGGCCGGAAAGAAAGCCAAGGACAAAGTCAATAAACTATAGGCAGGTTTTCCTCACCGTAAATGATGAAATTGAATGTGTCACTGACTTAAACAAGAGCTCATTGGACAGTAGAGAGGAGCTTGCACTTGCAGTTTCCATAACTCCTCATGAATTAGAAGTAGTTTGCTGAAGTAGTATTTAATTTAGTTGTTTTTTTTCTTTTGGTTTGAGACATTAGCTTGTGCAGTCAGCTCTGCAGACACATCTACCTTTTGAAATGTACATGAATTACTTAAGGTGTAATTAAGATAAGAAGATGATAATACTTTTTTGATCCACATACGAATTTCCCCTATGGGTATCAATAAAGTCTTATCTTATCTTATCTTATCTTATCGTAATTGTTTGTGTTGTTTGTTTGGTAAGACTATTAATTTGCAGTTGGGCACATGACTGGGCTTGACAGTGAGTTTAATAGAAAACAAAAATGGTTGGAAACAGTGCTGTGTACAACTTTTATTCACAACATTGGGCAGGAACAGCTCAAAGTTCTTTTTTCCATAAAGACAGAAAATACAAAACAATGGGACACTAAACAAAATTAATGGCAAGTCTTCAGTGGAAATCAGTTTTCCCTAAAATGGTGTTTCATCTTCATATGAAAGAAAAGCGCATTGACAACCATTTTGAATGGATGGAATACTTCAATGTATTCATAACAGACTGAATATTTCTTTTTCCAGTTTGGTGTAATTAATTGGTGTTAGGGTGTAGAATCATATCACTGTTAGTAAGGCTTGCATGGATATCAACCAATAGAACAAATAGTCAAGAGAAACAAACTTTGATTTTTTCCATTCCAAACTTTATTGAAGAATATAGAAGAAGGGTCTCATATTATATGAACCCATATAATAATTCAGGTGCACTTTGTATCCTACTCAGCAGCGTCACTTCCCTGAAGGTAAAGTAAAGAGGAATTAGTGATTGTGAACAGTTTTCAGAGGAAATCATTAATATCTTAAAGGTAATGTATAGCATGTACAACAGTATCTGATATGTTGCTGATGATTGAAATCAGAGAATTTGTTTGATTCATGCAAACACTTTTGCACTGCCCATGGAGCAGTTGAGGATGCAGAGAAACATAACATTGACCAAAAGAATTACTGGGCAATCAGGAAAATGAATATGAAATATATGAATGTACTGTAAGACGCCTATTTCTAATTTCACCCTAAAACAAATACAATCTACACACACAGAAGACAGTTACCTTCCCAGCATCACGGCTCTTGGCCCTCAGCTTGTTGACCTGGGACTCAGCGATGTCGGCACGCTCCTGTGCCTCCTCCAGCTCATGCTGGACTTTCCTGAGCCTGGACATGTGAGTGTTGGCCTGCTCCTCCTGGGAAACGCGTTATGTATTATAAACATAAGATGGAAAAGCTTAATGCGATGTCAGTTTCATTAAACCACAACACTTTTGCCTCAGTAATACATTTGACTTACAGCTTCTTCAGCCTGTCTCTTATAAGCCTTGACTTTGAGCTGCAGTTTATCCACCAGATCCTGAAGTCTGTTCACATTCTTCTTGTCCTCTTCAGTCTGTACAACCACAATAAATATTACGACTGTGGACAAACAAAGGTCAGCTGTAATTGTTTTCATTGAAATTATTCTTAACCTGATAGGTCAGCTCCTTCACTCTCCTCTCATATTTACGGACTCCTTTCACTGCATCAACTCCGCGTCTCTGCTCGGCCTCAACTTCAGTTTCCAGCTCACGCACCTGAAATTTGGTAATACATCGCAATAGGTTTATCAATCTCAGTGACATCAAAACGACAGAAATGATTTCATATATTGATGCTCCTTTAGAAGAATTTCTGCTCATATCATACCCTGGACTCCAGTTTCTGGAGCTGCTTCTTGCCACCCTTCATAGCGAGGTTCTCAGCCTCATCCAGACGGTGCTGCAGGTCCTTGACAGTGACTTCCAGGTTCTTCTTCATCCTCTCCAGATGAGCACTGGTGTCCTGTTCCTTCTTCAGCTCCTCTGCCATCATGGCAGCCTGAAATAAAGAACCACAATTAATTCATTTTCTAAAATTCATCCAAATACTTAAGCCCATTAAAATGTCATCAATCTGATACATTACTTTGAATACTTTTTTTTTCTAATTCAGTGAATGAAACTCACATCAGTGATAGCCTTCTTGGCTTTTTCCTCAGCATTTCTTGCTTCCTGAACAGCATCATCCACTTCACCCTGGACCTGGACCAGGTCTGACTCCAGCTTCTTTTTGGTGTTCAGAAGGCTGGTGTTCTGAATATTAAAACAAATTCACATTTAATTCAATGTTTTCTTTGTCTTGAATATTACAGCTTGAAGCTATGTTAATCATTGGAGCCCCAACCTGAGAGTGAAGCAGTCCAACGCGCTCACTAGCATCAACCAATTCCTGCTCAGCCACTTTGCGGCCTCTCTCTGTCTGCTCCAGAGCAGCCCTGAGCTCCTCGATTTCAGCCAGCATCAGGCCATTTCTGCGCTCCACCATGGCAGCCTGCTCCTTCATGTCCTCCTGTCCTCTGACAGCTTCATCCAGATGCAGTTGTGCGTCCTGAATGCAAGGAACAGAACTATGAGCTTTCTGCCACCTTCAGGTATTGTTAATGTTAAGTAGACATCCAATGAAAGTGACCTTGAGCTGTCCCTGGACGTTCCTGAGCTGTTTCTGGGCCTCAGCAGCCTGTCTGTTGGCATGGCTCAGCTGAATCTCCATCTCGTTCAGGTCTCCCTCCATCTTCTTCTTGACTCTCAGGGCATCATTCCTGCTCCTGACCTCAGCATCAAGAGTGCTCTGCATGGAGTCAATCACCCTCTGGCTGTTCCTCTTGATCTGCTCCATCTCCTCATCCTTCTCTGCAAGCTTCCTGTCAACCTCACCCTTGATCTGGTTGAGCTCAAGCTGGACGCGGAGAATCTTGGCCTCCTCGTGCTCCAGTGTACCCTAGAAGAAG